>BQKN01061723.1:0-23382 GCA_022839385.1 Asparagus kiusianus
TATATATATATGAGAAATATGGGTATGCTTGGTACCAAGCACAAATTTTGTGCTTGGTAGTGAGGTGACACAATCCCCTCCACTCATTCAAATGAGGGACCACATTCACATGGGTTGAGGAGTAGTGATATACAACAATTTGAATGAGTGAAGGAGATTATACCACCTCACTATCAAACATAACTTTTTGTGCTTGGTATAAAGCATACTCATTCTCTCTCTCTGTATATGTGTGTGTAGGGGGTGGGGGGGGGGGGTCAGTAAGCATATCTCTTTCCGACATTATTTTAAAATATCATGACAGAAGTACGTACATAGCAGAAAAAAAATAAAATAATGGCGACTTAATTTTCTAGCCCTATATTTGAATATCATAGTAGAGTTCTGATGACGTTAAGCTACTGTTATTTCAATGCTTTCCAGACGGTTGCATAATATTTTAATTGACGAGAAAATTCAACATGAATTATCCAGTAGCTTGTCAACTTCGCCCACAGTGAGCCTCTAAGGTCATGAACTTATTATTTAGAAAGGTGTAGTTGGAAGTACATTAGACGGAATGGTACAAACAATCATAAAGTCTCTTAGGGGTTATTGGTTGAGGATTGTTAACTCGGACTCTGGTTTTTTCTTTAGATTTTAATTTAGCTTATTAATCATTTCAGACTAGAATTTAGATTTAAATTTAGGTGTTATTGGTTTAGGAGGAGGATTCAGATTTGAATTTCAGGTATTATTGGTTTAGGACTAGGATTCCGTTTTGAATTTAATGTCTTATTAGTTTACGACAAGAATTTAAATTTGAATTTAAAATGTTATTGGTTATGTAAAATTATTATTAGGACTAAGATTTTAAAATCCACACTCCATTCCAACTCTATAGTTTTTAATGAGAAATTCTTTAGAGAAAGTTCATGCTAAAGTTAGTGGATTATGACCTCACTCTGTGGATTTTCTCTCTTCTCTTCTCTTGACTTATTTTAAGTATTTAATATATTTAAATTCAAATATATTTAATATTTAAAAATATTCCATATATCTAAATTATATATTTATTAATATTGAATGCATTTAATTTTAAAATATTTTTAATCAACTTCTTTTTTATTTAATTCATTTCAAATGAAACATATTTAGCACAATTTAATCACTTAACATATTTAATATTTAATATTAAATTATATGTATTTATTATTTAATATTTCTTAAATATATACATATTTTAAATATTTAATATTATACAATGTTCATTTTATTTTTAGTTCAATGTTAGAAATAAAATATATTAAGTTCATAAATATTAATTACATGTATATTTAAAAATTTAATGTATTAAATAATGAAATATTTAATATTAACTCATTTGAATATTTGATATAAAATTTTCTAATATATTTAATATTTACATATTTAAATATACAAATTAGCTTTTATATAGTAGAAAACTATTTATTTTCTTTTATGTAATTAACACTAGTTACTTTTATTTAGGTGCTTGCACTAGTTATCTTCTGTTATGTGGCATCGTTTGATCTGTTTAAATGAATTACAAGATGTATACAGTTATCTTATTGTAATTCAGTGGCTTTCTCAATTAATGCTTATTTTTAAAAGTAAGTATTATCTAACATAATAATTTATTTTTAAACTCATAAGTCAAATAATCCACGAATCTAAAAATTTAGTCTAAAGCAAAATTCTAGTCAGCATTTTAGAACTAACCCCTTTTATTAGTGATATGATACATGGCTCGATTCAGGATGCAGCTTATTGGGAATTGTTAAAAGTAAAAGCCCATATTCAAGCCCAATCCTGATTCTTCACCTTCCGACTCCCGATGCAACTCGGAGAATCGAATTCAAACTGTCAGCAGGCGCCATCCGAAGGACTTTCCAATTCCATCAAAATCCCACTCCGACTCCGACCCTGAACCAATCCCGCTCCTTTATATTTTCCAATTCCATCAGTTTTCTATCCATAGTCTCTTAATTTCTCTCGTTCGTAAACCATTTTTTTTTTTTTGGGTTTTTTCTGTCCTGTGCATTGCTCTCTCTCCCTGTCTCATCAAGTTTCGATGGCTGATCGCTCACTGACGGTGATAGTAGCGGCAGAGGAGAAATTGGAATGTGATTCTGCTGAGTGCAAAACGCCGACTACGCCACGTAGCAGGATACCGGAGCCGATGACGTGCCCACCTGCTCCGATGATATCTTGTCCCCGTCATGACTTCGACGCGACAGAGGAGGAATTGGAGTGCAAAACGCCGACTGAGCCTTGTTACAGGATACCGGAGCCAACCACGTGCCCCCCCGCTCCGAAGAAACCGCGGCTGCGTCATGACTTCAATGCTAACACGGTCTTCATCTTCACGCTGGATCTTCAAGAAAGCTGTCTCCGCTGGTGAGGAGGCTTGATTTTTGAAGGATATTTGTTAGTTATATAATATGGAGAGAGGGGAGCACACGTTTTTGTGGTTAAGAGTATAGCTTGGGATATTTGTCATCAACTGATTGTAACCGATTCTTGAATGATTAATAGCTTAATTACTATTTCATGTTTGAGCTTTGATGTGTTTTGATTCTTGTATATATTTTTGTTTTGTTCTGCGTTTGTTATAAACTGAAGCTTTGAATAGTTTGATTGATGTCAATCCAGCTTCTGTAGAAGTTATTGAACTTAAACTGAGAAACATTTTAAGCAAAGGCTCTCAAATTTATTGACAATAAATAAAACTAATATTGTCGTTTAACGTTTCCGGAATTGAACCTAGAAAGATGAGAGCTACATTCAAATATCCTCACCGTCTAGATTACTCGTGGTGGGTTTTTCATTTAACTTGAGCAAACAAATGTCTAGCAACGAATATGAATCCAATTTACATGGGTGCTTTGTCCAAATCTTATCTGATTCAATCTTGCACTAAACCAAGCTGTATTCAATTGAGCTATATTTAAGTTTAGTTGATAAATTTTTTTGTTAATCACTCAATCTCACGTGATGGAAAATGATGTTATTCCTTAAACTACTAATCCAAAGTAAAAGTTCAAGAAGTCTACTAAAATAATTAAAATCCAGGCAAAGAGTCCAGTGCTCTAACTATAAAATTTTAGTCTAGATCCCAATCTAAGAATGTCCAATTCATGGACCATTGTCCGAATCCAAATCAACAATTTGGAACAAATAACAACCTCCTTACAATTTTTGCTAGGAGAAGATGCATTAGAAGTAAATTCGAATGGGTAAGACAACCAATTGGAAAGGTAAAAGAAGTGTTTAAAATAATAATATATTATTTTCTCTCTCCTCTTTTCCCACTTTCCATCCACTTTCTTCATTTCTTCTAGAAAAGTGAGAGAAAAACTGATGTGGCATCATGCACTTACCAATTACTTTCCACTCATTTTAAAAGTGTGAAACAGAAAAAATGAGAAAGTGGAATCGCTTTCCATTTTTTATTTCACTTTCTATTAAGATTCCAGTTGCCAAACACACCTTTATTAGCGATCTAAAAAGGCTGTTATGTTGTATCATGTTTGGCAACTATAAAGTACATTGAAGATAGAAAATGAAAAGGAAGTACTTTTTTGAAACTTACGTTCTCTTCACTTTCCATTTAAAAATCGTGTTTGGCAACCTGAAAGTGAAAATGCAGAAAGTTGAGTTGGCGGTTGATTTGACATCCATTTTTCATTTTCCATAAAATTTATTTTCGCTTTGCTCTTATTAAGTAGAAACATGAGATGATGCAATTGATTTTTCCTGATAATTATTCTGAACCATCCCTAGACTTTCTTTTATATCCATTGATTCATCATGCTCCGAAAATGTAAGAACTAGTAATTGGAGGGAGAGGCAAACATATTGCACTTTTCAATAAACTAGTGAAGGGAGCACGTGCAGTTCCCGTGCTTGTAGGAAACAAGCTGTAGGGCAAAACAGCATTTTTTTAGGAATCAAACAAAACAGCATGTTGGATGAACAAAACATCATGTTGGATGAACAAAACAATAAACGAGCTACTTTATTCAGATCTGCGTGTCGCATGAACAAAACAGCAAATAAAGAACAAATTTTCAAAACAAACTCATTTAAAGTTTTTATTAGAAAAACCGATCCACTTCTATTTTTATTCCAGAAACCGATCCATTTCGTGATCACGTCAGCAGCGTGGCCACGAAATGAGTCGGTTTTTCTTATGTCGCCTCTAAATAGTCGGGGTTGCCAACCCCGACTATTTAGCTATGTACAAGCTAAATTAGTCAGGGTTGGCAACCCCGACTAATTTAGAGCCCTATTTAATTGGTCGGGGTTGCCAACCCCGACCATTTAGTAGAGGAGAAATTTCCTCGACAAAATGGTCGGGGTTGGGAACCCCTACCATTTCGTGTACAAAGACCATTTAATCGCGTCGAGTTTGCTTTCCGTTGACGATCCGTACGTCTCCCTTTACTGGAATAATTGAAGGAACTCTTAACGAGTTTTAAGAACTCAGAACAAGTTCAAACTCTTTCCTCAGAGTTGTTTGAATCGTAAACCGGTTAATAGCCAAGCAGCAAAATCCCCCACAGATTTTCTGTTGCTGAAGAAAGCTTTCAGATCTTTTCTGATCTCCAGATCCGAAAATGCTCAAAGATCCAAAGATCCAAAAAAAGATCTCAATTAAGCTGATTTTTCAGCTATTTATAGGCGATTAGGGGGTGTAAGCGCCCCTAAAATCGCTCCTTTGTGGGGCTAATGTGATGTAACCGCCCCCTTAAATCACTCCTGAGTGGAGTTGTGATCACCTCAGATCGTAGAAAACGGTTTTGAAACCGTTCAGCTCGTGTTTGAACGAGTCAAATGCAAAATCTGTGTTCTGGAATGAAATCTGCGTTTGAACATAGTGTTTGCAAGCTGCGTTGGCAGCTTGTTGGAAGCTGCGTTGGCAGCTGGATATGAGCTGCGTTTGCGGGTTGTTGGAAGCTGCGTTGGCAGCTTGTTGGAAGCTGTGTTGGTGGCTTGTTGGAAGCTGTGTTGGCAGCTGGATCTGAGCTACGTTTGCGGCCAGGTTTGAGCTGCGTCCGTGGGCTTGAGCTACGTCAACGATGGCTGATAAGGAGCTGCGTCCGCGGTTGAATTGGCGCTGCATTTGTTCTGCGTCAGCAGCTATGAATGCGGTGCGTCTTAATACTGGTGCATGAGGAGGATCTCCGCGTCTTGATGCTGAAACACGGGGAGGACTTCCGCGTCTTGATTTGAGGAGACCGTCAATTTGTAGTTTCTTTTTGTCAAAACGTTGCGAAGATCGTCGTTTTGTAATCTTTGCTTTAGCTCTTTGATATGTGAGAGTCGTCAGATTGTAACTCTCGCTGTTGATTATGAAGACTATTGATCAGAGCTTTCATTGATTATTGTGAAGATCGTCAGATTATAACATTCATCTATCTACGTGAAAGTCTTCAAATTGTAGTCTTCTGGAAGCTGTCAGATTGTAACTTCCATCATCGGTGTTTGATGGGGATAAGCTATCTGTAGTAATTTTTAGACAACCTACATGTGGAAGAGCCACAACCTGTTAGAAGATCCTCTAGAGTTAGAAGATCTACCATACATGATGATTATGAGGTCTATCTTCTGGAAAGTGAATGCATTGATCCAAAATCCGATGATCCCTCATCATACTCAGAAGCTAGAGACAACATTCATGCAGTTGATTGGCTGAAGGCTATGGAAGAAGAGCTTCAGTCAATGGAAAAGAACTATGTTTGGGAGTTGGTACCTTTGCCGAACAAAGCTAGAGCGATGGAATGCAAATGGGTCTTCGAGACCAAAAGAGATTCTGAAGAAAACATTGAGAGATTCAAGGCCAGACTAGTGGCCAAGGGTTTCAAGCAGAGAGAAGGGATTGATTACGTTAATACTTTTTCTCCAGTATCTAATAAAGATTCTCTCATGATAGTTCTTACTCTTGTCGCCCATTTTGATCTTAAGCTCCATCAGATGGATGTCAAGACGACATTTTTGAATGGAGATCTAAATGAGGAAATTTTTATGGTGTAGCCTGAAGGATTTGCAGTTAAGAGAGATCTGGTCTGCAGATTAAAGAAGTCAATATATGATCTCAAACAGGCTTCCAGACAGTGATACTTAAAATTTCATCAAGTGATAACATTAAATGGCTTCCGATAGAATCCTGTCGATCGCTGCATATACCTCAAAATCAGTGGGAGCCGATTCCTCATTCTAGTATTGTATGTAGATGATATATTGTTTGTCAGCAATGGTATTCATCTCCTACATGAGACTAAGGATTTTATTTCGAGGCATTTAGATATGAAAGACCTCAGAGATGCTCATTATGTTTTGGGCATCAAGATCTATAGAGATCGGACTAAAGGCTTGTTGGGCTTATCTCAAATGGATTATATTAAGAAAGTCCTTCAGTGATATGACATGAAGTTTTGTGCACCAGGTAAAGCCTCGGTTGTCAAAGGAAATATGTTCAACAAATCTCAATGCCCGCGAAATAAAGTTGAGCATAGGCTCGTGAACTCTGAGGAGTATGTCTCTGCAGTTAGCAATCTAATATATGTAGTGTCATGCATTAGGCTAGACATCAGTTATATCGTGGGAATATTAGGTAGATTTTAGCAAAATCCTGACGTAGCTCATTGGTAAGCTGTAAAGAAGGTTTTGAGGTATTTGCAGAGGACCAAGGATTTCATGTTGGTCTACAGAAGGTCTGAAAATCTAGAAGTTGTCGGTTATTCAGATTCAGATTTTGTAAGATGTGCTGATAGCAAGAAATCAACATCAGGTTATATATTTCTGCTCGCTAGAGGAGTAGTTTCTTGGAAAAGTGCCAAGTAGTCCTTAGTGACGACATCCACCATGGAGGTAGAGTATGTTGTTGTTTTTGAAGTAACATTGCAGCCTCTTGGCTCAAGAATTTCATCAGTGAATCAAAGGTGATGGATTCCATTCAGAGACTAGTCAAGTTGTATTATGACAATCAAGCACTCGTACAGTTTGTAAAGAACAAGAACTTTTCCAACAGGAATAAGCACATCGATGTGAAGTACTTGTTAGTCCTTGATAAGGTCGAACAAGGATTGATTGAGGTACCTCATCTGTAGACTCAGTTGATGATTGCTGATCCCTTGACCAAGGAAATTTCTCCAGGGCTCTTCAAGGAACATGTCTCTAGTATGGGTGTTTTAGAGTCTTTCGATTCTATATGATCGGTGACATTTAGTTGCCATAGTAGTTTTGTTTTATTTTCAAGTACTATATTCTGGATTGCTTTGAACTCATAAAGAAACTATTGTACTGATTTTTATATATTAGCAGTTTGATATTTTTAAGCATTGTGTTATTGGTCATTGTTGCTTGATATATATTTTTAAAGTAAAGAAAACTAAAGTTTAAAGTAAAGAGTTTTAAGTTAATCGTAAAGAAACTCCTATTAAAGATAGTGGTTCATAGAGTCATAAAGGTTAAAGTAAAGAGACTCTTAAATTTATGCAGAAGCTGAATGTGATTGGGCATCATATTTGAGGCTTTCGTTCTGGACTAAAGGTGATGGTTTTTACATGGTGGATACCGGTAAAAGTTTCAGAACGGCATACACGTTTGTGTATGTTGCAAAGGACACGTAAGGGCATACATCGGATTTGACCATGAGGGATGTACGACTCTATTACACTCCACTAAAACCACCATAAGGAAAATGTCTTTAGAAAATTAGTGGTACTAGCGGTTGGACCATGCAGTGACCTTGTGCCATATTAGAGTATATAGTGTTTTCACGATCAACCATTAGTGGTACTTTTGTTTTAACAAAAAGGTTTCGGAAACTATCCTAATTAGAATCATAGCAACAAGTTATTTTCTAAAATAAATGAACAATAACTGATGAGGAATACTATCAGTTTTGGAGTAGGATACTCTATTTAGAATCCAGTTTGCCATCAACAATGCATCTCCCCAATAGCAGGTAGGAAGACCAGATGTGATTAGCATTGAATTCACCATCTGGTCAATGTGTGATTTTTTCTTTCTGCAATCCCATTAGATTGTGGAGAATACAGAGCAGTAGTTTTAGCAATGATTCCATACTCATTGAAGTATGCTTCCGTCTCCTTAGACTGGTATTCTCCTCCTCTGTCGTTCCTGAGTCTTTTCACATGCAGTCCAAGCTGCTTCTCCACTCGAGTCCGAAACTCGACTGATACGGGTGTATCTTCTCTTCGGTTAGCAATTCTCATGGGAGCTTGAGGATAGATGATTCTCATAATAGCATGAGAATAGGGGTGTAAAACAGTACAGTAGAATGTAGGAGGAAGCGTGGAATGAGACGGCGAGCAGCAGATTCGAAGAATCCAGTTTTCAGCTCGTGAGTCGACTCATATATGTACATGAGTCGACTCATCAGGTTGAGTTGACTCATCAGGTTGAGTCGACTTACGAAATCAAGCCCTGTTAGCAAAAGTTTTTGACCAGTCGACTCATCAGTTATGAGTCGACTCATAAGAGGTCATGAGTCGACTCATCTCAGTCATGAGTCGACTCATCTCAGTCATGAGTCGACTCATTGATGGTTTTCTGATTCGTTTGGGTTTCTGTTCACACGAATTCCTGTTGGTTTTGGGTCTGGTTATTTACCAAATTGCCATCCACGTTTGTACACCTATATAAAGGATTGTTTTAGGGTTTCTAAATAATCAGATAGATTCAAAGAGAGATTCTAATCATTGTATTAGGGTTTAGAGAGGATTGAGAGGTTGTTCTCAATTCTAGTGAGATTGAGAGAGAGAGAGATTGTAATCTTTTGTTCTTCATAATGTAGAAGAAGGTATTTTCCTTCGCCATACTAAATTGTCTTGTGTTTTAGTTGTCTTCTTCTCAACCTACCTTTTGGTAATTCTGCGACCAAATGGTGCTCGCACGGTGACTCGTATCAAGTTAGTATCAGAGCATCAGATCCGGTGAAGGGGCATCCTGTGTATGGTCCTTACTCGATCCCAATACAAGAAGCTTGGCAAGATTCTTATTTCATTAGAAGGAGTTCAGGATTTAAGGAAGGAGAAGATGTCTGAAGTAGATAATTCAGCGAGGATTGATGCATTAGAGAAGCAGATCGAGACGATAGGGTTGATGCTCACAAAACTCGTTGGTCTCATCCAAGGAGGGAACGAAAAGGGAGAATCTTCTTCTAAGTCTAAGAAGAAACCTATAGAGTCCGGTGGAGAGAGCGAGCTTTCAGGCTCCGACGAGGAGGACGAGACCGTTAAGGCTGTGTTGCATCAAGGGGGTAAGAATTCTTACCAGAACCTAAAGATTGACTTCAAGGTGGAGATTCCTATTCATGATAGGAGTGTTGACGTCGAGAGGCTTGATGACTGGATCGAGCGGATGGAGACGTATTTTACTCTTTATGGCTATTCGTCGAAAGAGAAGATTGTGTTCGCGGCATTGAAGCTTTCTGGGCACGCATTGATATGGTGAAAATCCTACTGCAAGCAGAAAAAGAAGGCGGTGTCATGGAACAAGTTCAAGGAGTTACTGAGGAAGCAGCTCTACCCGGTGGGATTCCTTGAAGAGCGTTGGTATAAGTGGTATGGCTTACGCTAAAGGGTCAATCAAACCATTCAAGAATACACCACGGAGTTCCAGCAGCAGGTGATGGTCCTCAACATTGCGACAGAGGAATATTCTATGTTTATGAAGTATATGGCGGGATTGAGCGATCACATCCGGAAGGGGATGAAGTTGTTCACGGTCGAGACTATTACAGAGGAGAGTGTGAAGGCCATTGCCATTGAGGGCAGGCAAAAGAAGGGCAACGAGGCAAAAGAAGATGCGAAGCAGACGGGTGGTGAGTCTAGTAGTTCCAAGCACAAGGAGGAGAAGAAGGATGATCCAAGAAAGGCAGGGCTGATTTGTAGTCATTGCGAGAAGATAGGGCACAAAGCTGATCGGTGTTGGGAGAAGTATCATCATCTGAAGCCAAGAGGGTTGAAGAGGAAGGAGGAGAAAAAGGCATACATGATAGCTCAAGGTCCGAAAGAAGTCCCGGGGATGACAGAGCCTAACAGCAGTCTCAACCTTATGGCGGGGAAACATGCCACGAAAGAGGACGAAGACCCGAGGGAGCAACTCTTTGTTCTAAAGTTGCAAGTGAAGACCAGTTTGGTTGATGCCATTGTTGATTCGGGAAGCGAGAAGAATTTGATATCCGAGGTATTGGTTCAAAAGCTGGGTCTGAAGACGGTCAAGCATCCGAAGCCCTATCCATTGGGGTAGATTCAGAAGGAGGAGACACTGAGTGTAGTTGATCAATGCACTGACAGATTTGTGCTCCACGAGTCGTATATTGACGAGGTCATGTGCGACGTTGTTCCATTAGATGTTATTCAGATTATACTGGGCAACCTGTACTTATGGGATAGATATGCGATCTACGAGAGGCGGGCTCAGAAGTATACATTCACCAAAGGTAGTGAAAAGTTCATATTTCGTTCGGCATCTCTTTCGAGGGAGACAAGCTTGGGGACGGTGACGCGAGCAAAGAGACTAGTGAATATAAGCAAGAAGTTTGTCTCGTTGTGCATTAGACTTCCAGAAAAGCCATCGACAAAGGATTGCAACTTAGAGCGAACGGTGACTACGACGAGACGCGGGACGAATGAGTTGTTTCCGATCGGACGTTGAGACCGAATTCCTAGCAAGGCCAGGTGGTACAGAAAAGATGGAGGAGCTCGAGAGTTTCCTCAGCGAAAGTTCTAACTTGAACGGGACTTCAAGTTCCTAAAGAGGGGACCCATGATACGGGTGTATCTTCTCTTCGGAACTTAGCGATCCTCATGGTTTGAGGATAGATGATTCTCATAATAGCATGAGAATAGGGGTGTAAAATAGTACAGTGGAACACAGGAGGAAGCGTGGAATGAGACGGCGAGCAGCAGATTCGAAGAATCCAGTTTTCAACTCGTGAGTCGACTCATACATGTACATGAGTCGACTCATCGGGTTGAGTCGACTCATGACTGTTATGAGTCAACTCACGAAATCAAGCCCTGTTAGCAAAAGTTTCTGACCAGTCGACTCATCAGTTATGAGTCGACTCATAAGAGGTCATGAGTCGACTCATCTCAGTCATGAGTCGACTCATCGATGATTTCTTGATTCGTTTGGGTTTCTATTCACACGAATTCCTGTTGTTTTTGGGTCTGGTTATTTACCAAATTGCCATCCACGTTTATACACCTATATAAATGATTGTTTTAGGGTTTCTAAATAAGCAGATAGATTCAAAGAGAGATTCTAATCATTGTATTAGAGTTTAGAGAGGATTGAGAGGTTGTTCTCGATTCTAGTGAGATTGTGAGAGAGAGATTGTAATCTTTTGTTCTTCATAATCTAGAAGAAGGTATTTTCTTTCGCCATACTGAATTGTCTTGTGTTTTAGTTATCTTCTTCTCAACCCACCTTTTGGTAATTCCGCGACCAAAGGGTGGTCGCACGGCAACTCGTATCATCGACAAACTTGCTGAAGTCTTCATCTTTAGATTTTAGCAGGTAAATGTGGCAGAAGTGAGAATGATCGTCAATGAAGGTGATGAAGTACTTCTTGCCACCACGAGTGACGAAGCTCTTAAAGTCACAAGTATCTGAATGAATCAGATCCAACAGGTTGGTGCTCCTCGTGACACTTGAAAATGGCTTCCTCGTCATCTTTGCTTACGCGCAAACTTCACACTTCTCGGGTTTGTTACCCCCACATTTTGGAAGTAATCTTAACTTCTTCATGCTGGATAATTTTCTATAATTTACATATCCCGGCCTATTGTGCCATAACACAGAGGAGTAAGCAGAAGAGGATACTTCATTTATAACGGGGTTGGGTGCACTCGTACTGATTTTATACATGCCATTAGTACGATATGCATTGCTAAAATACATTTTCTTAAAGGATAATACAGTCTTTCCTCATTGGAAATCCAGCCTCATGCCTGCATCACACAGTATGCTTCCAGAGACTAAGTTTTTGGCAATTGTGGGAACGTGTTTCACATCCTTTAATGTGAGAGTCTTTCTCGAAGAAAGAGTCAGCACCACAGTCCCAGTTCCAAGAACCATAACCACAGAACATCAGCCATTGATACGTTCTCTTTGGTAGCAACATAAAAAGAGAACATATCTCTATTGGAGCATACATGACAAGTAGCACCCGTATCTAACCACCAACTAGAGATGTTGCTTGGAGTTGTTACCTGGAAGAGCATAGCCACACAATAATCAACTTGATTGACATTGTGCGTTGTTTCCTTCTTTGGTGCTTTGCATTCTTTGGCAAAATGTCCTTGCTTCCCACAGTTGAAGCATTTGCCGCTTCTCTTGAACTCCTTCTTCTCAACGTTCAGATTCTTCGGATTCTGGTTCTTCTTTCTGTTAAAAGACTTTTTCTTCTTGAAAGATGAATTATTACCCTTTTTAGAGTTAGTAGCCACCATGTTAGCAGACGCCTTCTGCTTAGTAATAAGCTCAGTCTTCGTGCGAGTTCGAGTCTTGTCCTTGATCCGAATGAACCTCTTCAGATCAGACAGAGTCACTTGTCTTTTTCTTCTCCGAATGTTAGTGGAGAATGACATCCATGATGGAGGAAGCTTGTTGACAATTACACCAGAGATGAAGGTTTGACAAAGATTAATCTTTTCATCCTTTAGCTTCATAACAAGCTTTTCAAGCTCTTTGACTTGAGGCAAAACCTCAGTATCATCTTTGAACTTCAAGTCCAGAAATTTATCAATGAGGTGAGATTTGGACAGCTTCTCCTCATCCTTGTACTGATCCTCCAAAGCATTCTAGATTTACTTTACAGAGGGCTTGTTGGTGTAAGCATCTGCTAGATGATTGGCCAGACATTTAAGGAGATAACTCTTGTAGAAGTGATCATCTCTAGCCCAAGAGGCTTCAGCTTCAGAGTCTTCTTCAGAGTCAGGTTTTTCCTCAGAAACCACATAGTAGATTTTTAGGAGTTGCATCCCGAAGATTACTTTCCGACGCCATATGTTAAAGTTGGAACCGTCAAAGTTCTCTAACTTAAGACAGTCCACTCCAAGAGTTCTCGCAGGATCCATGGTAGATCAAAATAATGTTTTAAGATTGTTGGCACCTGTGGTTAAATCTGAAATAATACAGATATAAAATAGTAATAACCGAATAGAAAATTGAAGGGCAATAATTTAAAATTTTTTAACTCAGCTGTTGTGCGTTTGTAAAACGCTGTGCTTAAAGCATTATTTGGCCTACTCCGGTGCAAGGATCCCAAGGCCAAATTGCTTCTAGGAATAGTAGTTCAGTACTCTGGTGTGTACCGACTCAGTACTGTCAAGATCTCCTCGATCTATAAGGTAAAGATCTCCTCGATCTATCAGGCAAAGATCTCCTTGATTTATCAGGCAAAAGATATCCTCGATCTATCAGGCAAAAGATCTCCTCGATCTATCAGGCAAAATTCCTATAAGCACCAGCTATTTTACAATCTATATCTGTATATATTGATTGTTATTTTTGGAATGAATTTTCCTTAAGGATTTAAGATCTATTTATAGCGTTTGGGAAAACACTATGCAATAATAAAATAATATTATTTTACTATATATATGGGGCCCACGTCCAAATTTTTCTTCTGTGGGGCCACCACTTTTGAAAAAATTAAAGAATACATGGGCGGCTCTATTAGGCAGCAGCCCATGTGAGAAAATAAAAAAAATATTCAACAAAATCCACAGGTGTCATATGTTGATTAAGTTGAAGTGGGTCATTACCTTGGCAGAAGTTGTTGGTAACTTATTAATTGTGACTAACTCAGTTGGAGTGACCACATTAGAGCTACTTCCAATGTACATATATGGTTTGTCAGCAGTAATGGTCTCAATTGTCTCTGTGTTTTCTATTACCCTGTAATACATGATGTAATTAAAATGGTAAATATATACAATGTTATAGCAACTTCTTGGACTATAGATTAATAAATTTACTAGTTATGTAGTGTGGTGGCCTCTGGAAGACATGAAGTTATGAGAAATGTTGTCGAAGATTTGGTATTTAGTGACATGCCTACAAAAAATAAGCAGTAAGAAATAAGTTACTTTTACAGTAGAGGAGTAGCCTTTATGTGAGGAAAAATATGGGGGAGATGGTACTATTATGTGAAACCACTTTTAGGCGTGTTTTACAGTAGAGGAGTAGCCTATAAAACGGTTTCATATGAGGTTCGAATGTTGTGGCCTGAACTCGTGTACCCTATAAAGAAATATTAAAAGTAAGGATACTATGAACGGACCCGAGTAGGCCCATGAAGAGAAAACCCACCCACCACGTTTCAAGTTCCAGTGGTATAAATATATGTTGATCTCTAGGGTTTCGTTAAGTGGGGAACAAAAACGCAGAAAAAAAATCTTGCGGCTGCTGTTGAGAATTTTTTTTTCGGTTGTTTTTGAGAGAAAAGCAGAGAGATTTTACAAAAGAGAGGTTAATTTCTTTTGGATAAAAATCAGATCTCTTTTCTTTAAGACGAGCTTGTGGATTGTACAAGTCGTCGGTGTTCTTCTCATAGTGAAATCTCCCCTCACCCCTCCCGTGGACGTAGGCAATTTTGCCGAACCACATAAATCTCATGTCTTTATTGTTTTCTGGGTGTTGGCTATTGCTTGTAGGTTTCCTCGACATTTTAGTCCTAGAACTGATGAGAGGAAGAATGCATATTTCACTTTATTAAAATATTTCACTTTCTATTCTAGTTTCCTTTGAGAAACAAGAATTTTACTATCTATTCTAGTTTCCTTTGAGAAACCGGAATATAGAGGTTGACTTGTGCTTTTGTGACAATAAAAGCCAGGACTATCTCTCAAGTGATATCGCTTCCGCGGCGTGTGCATGACTCTGTGCCCAACAATTGGTATCAGAGCCATTTATTCAGATTAGAGGTGGTAGAATTTCTGATCTGAGGTGGTGCATGATTTTGTGTGGTGAACACAAGGTATTTGTTAGAATTCCTAAGAGAAACAGATTTATTAATACAAGCGGAGAATGATGTCAACAAGTAAAACAGTTAAAGTGGGAAAGTACGAGATTGAAAAATTCAATGGGAAGAATGATTTTTCTTATTGGAGGATGCAGATGAAGAACTCGTTGATTTCGTAGAAATTATACAAAGCTTTAGCAGGAAAAGAGAAGAAGCACAAGGATATGTCTGATGAGGATTGGGAGGGGCGGGATCTGGAAGCACGGGCGTCGATTATCCTTTGCCCTCAAAGGGATGTAACTTTCTTGATAGATAGAGAGGAAACGGCTGCGGGCGTGTGGTCAAAGTTAGAAAGCACCTTCATGACGAAGAGTCTAACAAACCGGATCTATTTAAAATCCAAATTGTATACTTACAAGATGAAGGAGGGCTCATCAATCCGGGAATACATAAACAAGTTCGATAGGATAATATCGGATTTGAAGGACATCGATGTGATTGTAGAAGATGAGGATCAGACGCTTCTACTACTTCTATCTTTGTCGAAATCTTATGAGAACCTGGTGCAAATGCTGATGCTTGTGGGAAACAATTTGACGATGGATGAGACTAGAAACGACGCTTCTAGTAGATGACCTTCGGAAGATTGCAACCAGTGACATGACTACTGGTGGTAACAAATAACAAGCGCAAGGATTGTTTGCTATATAAGGCACAACCATAGGGGAAGGAAGTCTGATCATATCATCCATTATAAGCTTTTGTTCTTCGTCACCAATGCGTAGGACATAAGCACTAAAAGCAGGGTCGGATTTTTCTTTTTTGAATTGGAAAACAAGGTGAGGTACCCTGTTCATAAGATATATTATATAAGGATATTTAAAAGAAGTCTGATACAAAAACAAAAACCAGCAACAGAGCCGAGAGGTAAGAGCACAGTAGAGAAGTTGGTAAGGAGCGGACCTAGTCGTCACCTACAGGACTAACACTAACAGTGTTTTCACCGAAGGCCAAAAGAAAACACACTATATACTATATAGTCTGATACATCAAGACCCCAACACAGGGTCAGATTTAGCACACATGGTTTCGGTTAATCTAATTTTTTGCATGATGGGCCATATTATTGACCGTACTAAGCTAGCATCTATTATTTCTTCTTTTGTGGACTTAGGAACTACACGTAACACCTGCTGAAAATCACCGCTGAATACTGCTACCTTCCCACCGAAAGGTAATTTATAGTCAATTATATCTTTCACCATGTCATCAAGAGCCTCTACTGTCTGTCATTTGTTGGATTTAATCTAATAAATCTAATTATGGGCACATATGATTAATCAATGTGTATTGCTATCTTTTAGGATAACCCACTAAAGTGATCAATCAAGTTGGGTTAATGGGTATTTAAATAAGTCATGGGGTTATATGTGCAGATACTAGGTTGTAATTGTGATTTGTTGTGGGGCCAAATTGCAAAAGTACAACACCTATAAATAAGGGGTTATGGTCCCTAATCTAGGGTTATATTCTCTAATTCTCTTCACCCCATCTAAGAGAGAAATTCGGCTCTAGAGAAAACCCTAAGGTTAGAAGATCCAAAACCCAAATCAAGCTTAATCAATGGATTCAGGTATAAGCTTCCGCTCTTTTATGATTCTTGTTAATCTCTTTGAATTAATCATGGCTATATGATTTAGATCTAAAGTTTTATGATTAAGATCTAACAAGTGGTATCAGAGCCACCTTTGATTAATTCTTAGGGATTTAAGTTCTTAAAATTGGGTTTTTTGATCTTAAAAACTCTGTTTTTGATTAAGTTTTGTTCATGGATGAACAGTAACTGCTGTTGAGATTTTTTTGGATGAACAGTAAAAAATTCGCCATGAACAATAACTTTTTGGATTTTTTTGGATTTTTTCTTCGATTTTTCTTGGATCTGGATCATGAAAATTCTTTTTTCGATTCTAGATCTGGTTTTTCTTAAATAAAATCGATGGATATTTGGATTTCTTGGGTTTTATCGTCGGTCTCTTGCTCCTCGCCGGCGCAACGTCGCTGGCGGCCTCGCCCTCGACTCCGACGGCGGCGGCAGCGTCACGAAACCCTAGGGTTTTGACCTCTTGGGTGCCGGAGCAATGACGGCGGTGATTTCAGTTTGAAACCCTAAGGGTTCGTGCGATTAATCGTGGTGAAAATCAAGGAGGTGTTACCTCAATCGAACTTCGCGTTCGTTATAAGGTGAGCCTCGCGCTCAATTTAAACGAACCTCGCGTTCGTTCTCATGTGAACCTCGCGCTCAACTCAGGTGAGCCTCGCGCTCAATTTAAACGAACCTCGCATTCATTCTCATGTGAGCCTCGCGCTCAATTTAAATGAACCTTGCATTCGTTCTCATGTGAGCCTCGCGCTCAACTCAGGTGAGCCTCGCGCTCAGCTCTAAGGTGAGCCTCGCGCTTAGTTCTCAGGTGAGCCTCGCGCTCAGTTCTCAGGTGAGCCTCGCGCTCAATTTAAGTCGAACCTCGCGTTCAATTTTAAACGAACCTCGCGTTCGTTCTCAAATCGAACCTCGCGTTTAAATTTTAAACGAACCTCGCGTTCGTTCTCAAGTTGAACCCTGCGTTCATTTTCAGACGAACCTCGCGTTCGTGCTTAAGTGAGTCTTGTACTCAATACAGTCGAACCTTGCGTTCGAAGTCAAGCGAACTTCGTGTTCACTATGGTTAAGCCTTGGCTTTTTATGGGTCCACTTTGGTATACTTAATTTATTAAGTTATTGGCCCTAATTAAGCTATGAGACCCCAATTAAGTTTTGGAAATTCAGTTGATTTAAATTAAAATCTTTTAATTTAAATCTAATTTGGTAGCTAATCAATTATTTAATTTAAATATTATGACACTAAGGTATTAAGGTTGTCTCTCACTCCAATTGTTTAATTAAAATAAGAAGTTACCAAAGTAACCTCTCTTGTGTAGATTGTTCATGAGGAATGTGAGATGTTTGTGTGTATGCTTTTGTGTAAATATTTAATCGGCCCAAAGGAAGGTTAATATTTATTTAGACTGTATACACATCTGCGGTGATAAACGTGTGACAATTATAAGGTTTACATGTGAATAATGAATCGATCCAAAGATAGTTTTATTATATAACATGAGTTATTGTCAATGTTTGATCATTGCAACAAGGTATCACTTACAAGTTAATATTACTGTCAAAGACTTGATATTAATGTTGTGCCAGATATCTTGAGATGGGATTTGTCATTATTTAAATTTTATTGGTTACTAAATATGGTTATTGATGTGAGCATTTTTTATTTTATTTTAGCTAATGCATCTGCTGTAACAATTTCTGCTAACATCAACTCAATTCCCATGTTAAATGGGACAAACTTCAAGGTTTGGAAAGAGAACATATTAATTGTTCTTGGCTGCATGGATCTAGACCTTGCATTAAGAATTGAACAACCCCAACCTCTCAATGCGGATAGCACTCCTGATGCAAAGAAGGAATATGAGAAGTGGGAGCGTTCAAATCGCATGAGTCTTATGATCATTAAGCGTGGCGTTCCGGAAGCCTTTAGGGGCATAGAATTCGAAGGGATTACTAAGGCTAAAGATTTCCTTGCCGAAATTGAGAAGCGTTTTGCAAAAAAACGATAAGGTAGAAACGAGCACGCTTTTAGCTCGCTTGATTTAGATGAAGTATAAGGGCAAAGGAAATATTAGGGAGTACATTATGGAAATGTCTCATATTGCTTCAAAGCTTAAGGTACTTAAACTTGATCTTTGTGATGAGTTATTAGTGCATCTGGTTCAGCTGTCTCTTCCTGCACAATTCAATCAGTTTAAGGTCAGTTATAACTGCCAAAAGGAGAAATGGACTCTAAATGAGCTCATTTCATACTGTGTGCAAGAAGAAGACAGGTTGAAGCAAGATAAGACAGAAAGTGCTCATTTGGCCTATGCCTCTAAGGATAAGGGCAAGAAAAGGAAGAATGATAATAAAGCTGCTAAAGGTCCAGCTCAGAAGAAACAACATAAGGATAATCAGGGTTGTTTCTTCTGTAAGAAGCCTGGACATGTAAAGAAGGACTGTACAAAATATCACGCCTGGCATGATAATAAGGGTACGTTCCTTACTTTGGTCTGTTCTGAGGTTAATTTAGCTTCAGTACCTAGAAACACTTGGTGGTTAGACTTTGGTACTACTACTCACATAAGTGTTTCTATGCAGGGTTGCCTGAGCTACCGAAAGCCAAGTGATGTTAAAAGACACATCTTTGTGGGCGACGGTCAATCGGTAGATGTGGAAGCAATTGGGCATTTTAGGTTGCTATTAGGAACTGGTTTTGATTTGGACTTAAAAGATACTTTTGTAGTACCGTCTTTTAGACGAAATTTGATTTCAGTTTCTGTATTAGACAAATCAGGTTATTCTTGTTCATTTGGAAACAATCAATTTAGTTTATCTTTTAATTCAAATGTTGTGGGAACCGGTTATTTGAGTACTTATGACAACCTATATTTGCTTGATACAATTGCTTCTTATAATGAAACTTTGCATGCGGAATCGCGTGGTACTAAGCGTAAATTAAATAAGAAAAATTCAGTGTCATTATGGCATAAGCGCTTGGGTCATATTTCAAAAGGTAGAGTTGAGCGTCTTGTGTCTGATGGCATTTTGGATTCACTTGATTTTTCGGACTTTAATGTATGTGTTGAATGTATCAAGGGAAAACAGACCAAAGTTAAGAGATTAGGTGCCAACAGATCTTCGGATGTCTTAGAATTGATACATACGGATATTTGTGGGCTATTCCCTACGGAATCCTGGAATGGTCAATAATATTTTATATCATTCATAGACGATTACTCACGTTTTGGGTACCTATATCTCATTCATGAAAAATCTGCATCTCTGGACATGTTCAAAGCCTATAAAGCTGAAGTTAAGAATCAACTCAACCGAAGAATTAAAACCGTTAGATCTGATCGTGGTGGTGAGTACTACGGCAGATATGATGGTTCAGGTGAACAACGTCCAGGACCATTTGCTAGATACCTAGAGGAATACGGTATCGTCCCACAGTACACCATGCTGGGCTCACCTAGCATGAATGGTGTAGCTGAAAGACGAAACAGGACTCTTAAGGATATGGTAAGAAGTATGATTGCTCATTTTTCTTTACCAGAGTCACTCTGGGGAGAAGCACTTAAGACAACAGCTTACATTCTGAATAGAGTACCAAGTAAAGCAGTTGCTAAAATACCTTATAAGCTTTGGACTGGTCGAAAGCCCAGTTTAATGTATTTACATATTTGGGGATGTCCAGCTGAAGCAAGGCCTTATAGGCCAAATGAAAAGAAATTGGACTCCAAAACAGTTAGCAGCTACTTTATTGGGTACTCTAAACGCTCTAGGGGCTATAAGTTTTATGATCCTACACTAAGAAATATTTTTGAGATGGGAACATCAACATTCTTTGAGGATGTTGAGTTTGGGGGGAGAAATAAGGTTAGAGACATTGCTTTTGAGGAGGAATTGACTTTAGATCCAATCCATACAGTTATTTTTGACAATATTCAGGTTCCTATACCTGTTGTTGCTCAAGAAGTAAATCCGGAACCTCAAGATGACAATGTTGAACAACTCCCTATTCCAGAAGAACAAACTCAACAACCTCAAGAATCAGTGCTATTAAGGAGATCCACGAGAGAAAGGAGAAATGCTATTCCGGATGATTATATTGTATTTCTCCAAGAACATGAGGAAAGTAATGGAATGTTGGAAGATGATCCAATCAATTTCCTTCAGGCCATGAAAAGTTCTAACTCTCAACAGTGGATTGATGCCATGAATGAAGAGTACAAGTCTATGCAAGACAATAAGGTTTGGGAACTTGTCCCATTACCAGAAGGTGCAAAACCAATTAGTTGTAAATGGATTTTTAAAACAAAGCGGGATGCAAACGGTAATGTGGAGAGGTATAAGGCACGTCTTGTGGCTAAAGGCTATACTCAAAAGGAAGGCATTGATTATACAGAGACTTTCTCTCCGGTTTCATCGAAAGACTCTTTTAGAACAATCATGACACTTGTTGCTCATTATGATCTTGAGTTACATCAGATGGATGTTAAGACTGTATTTCTCAATGGCGACATTGATGAGATGATCTATATGGTGCAATAAGAAAACTTTGTGTCAGGAGACCCAAAGAATATGGTCTGCAAATTAAGGAAATCCATCTATAGACTCAAGCAAGCTCCTCGTCAATGGCATCATAAGTTTCAACAAATAATTATCTCGTTCGGTTTTGAGATGAACATTGTTGATGACTGTGTATATCACAAGTTCAGTAGGAGTAAGTATATCTTTCTGGTTCTGTATGTCGATGACATATTGCTTGCCACTAATGATATAGGCATGTTGCACGAAACCAAGAGATTTCTATCAAAGAATTTTGAGATGAAAGATCTTAGGGATGCCTCTTTTATATTAGGGATCCAGATACATCGAGATCGCTCTCGGGGTATTCTTGGATTATCACAAAAGAGCTATATCGATAAGGTACTTAAAAGGTTTGGCATACAAGACTGCAGACCAGGAGATACCCCTGTTGCTAAAGGAGACAAGTTTAGTCTCAATCAGTGCCCTAAAGGTAACCTTAAAATTCAAGAAATACAGAAGATTCCTTATGCTTCGGCTATAGGAAGTCCAATGTATGCTAAGGTATGTACGCGTCCGGATATTACGTACATTGTTGGGATGTTAGGCAGATACTTAAGCAACCCTGGTATGGATCATTGGATAGCAGTCAAAAGGGTTATGAGGTATCTTCAGAAAACAAAAGGTTACATGCTCACATACAGAAAATCAGAAAAGTTGGAGGTCATTGGGTATTCGGATTCTGATTTTGCTGGATGCCAAGATTACAGAAAGTCTATATCAGGCTACATTTATATGTTAGCAGGAGGAGCTATATCATGGAAAAGTGTCAAACAGACACTAGTAGCTTCCTCTACTATGGCAGCAGAATTTGTAGCTTGCTATGAGGCATCCAATCAGGGAATATGGCTGAGAAATTTTATCACAGGACTGCGCATTTTGGAAAATGTTGAAAGACCACTAAGGTTATATTGTGACAATAAATCTGCAGTAATGTATTCCAATAACAACAGGAGCTCAATCAAGTCAAAACATATTGACATTAAGTTCCTGATTGTGAAAGAAAGGGTACAGAGTGGACAAATATCCATAGAGCACATTAGGACAAACTCCATGATAGCTGATCCTCTTACTAAGGGATTGCCAACCAAGGTCTTTCATGAGCATACTGCTCATATGGGTGTGGTAATATTTGAGGATATTATGATTTAGTGGGAGTTTGTAATTGTGGTGCTTTATGTTTGGTTGTATTGTCTGATCAGAATAAAGTATTCAGTTAAGACACTCTGCTACATTATGTTTGATTTTGACCTTACTAAAGGAGGACCAGCTGAAAATAGACATGTACTGATCACATTGCATGTAATTTTCATGCTGCACATCTATTATTGATCTATGTCGTTTGATTGTATTGGTATATGTGACCATTGATGAGTCGAGTCACGATAAATGTGACGAAGGCCGCTTTGATCCTATATTGATATAGTCAATGGACAAGATTGTTCGGAAATACCTTTTCAGTGATAGCAATTTTAAGCTCATAAGGTTATACATAATTTAAGGAATCATATGGTGCCCAAGTGGGAGATTGTTGGATTTAATCTAATAAATCTAATTGTGGGCACATATAATTAATCAATGTGTATTGCTATCTTTTAGGATAACCCACTAAAGTGATCAATCAAGTTGGGTTAATGGGTATTTAAATAAGTCATGGGGTTATATGTGCAGATACCAGGTTGTAATTGTGATTTGTTGAGGGGCCAAATTGTAAAAGTACAACACCTCTAAATAAGGGGTTATGGTCCCTAATCTAGGGTTACATTCTCTAATTCTCTTCACCCCATCTAAGAGAGAAATTCGGCTCTAGAGAAAACCCTAAGGTTAGAAGATCCAAAACCCAAATCAAGCTTAATCAATGGATTCAGGTATAAGCTTCCGCTCTTTTATGATTCTTGTTAATCTCTTTGAATTAATCATGGCTATATGATTTAGATCTAAAGTTTTACGATTAAGATCTAACATCATTTTGCAATTGTAGCTTCATCCCATATGATAACTTTTGTACCACGTAATAACTTAGCAAGCCCACTTTGCTTACTGATAATGCAGAGGATCAAAGCACCCATAGTACTGTTGTACTTTGCAACTATATGGCCTACATTATTTTAAATAGTAATATCTCTCTCTCTCTCTCTCT
>BQKN01061725.1:0-21618 GCA_022839385.1 Asparagus kiusianus
CGACCGGCCCGGTCGACCGCGATCAATGTCGGTCGACCGGACCGGTCGACCGACCACCTTCCAGCAGAATCCCCAAATGTCCAGAGAGGTTGTCGGTCGACCGCACCGGTCAACCGACCACAAAACAGTAACATCTGCGGTCAACCGGCCCGGTCGACCGACACCAAAACTGAAGCACAGTGAACTTTGTGCACGAATGCGGTCGACCGGACCGGTCGACCGCCACCTGGTTTGCCTGTTTCTGAACTTGTTCTGCCTGCTGCTGCTGATTCTACAAATCTCCACCTCGACGAGCGTTTGCCAAAACTGAGCCGACACCAAAAAACACCCCCAATCAATCTCAACCGGCTGCATCTGCAAGACTGCCTACGTATCCTCTTGCCCAAGGAATCAAGCCGAACGTAGTTCATCCAAATGGCCGCCAACGGCCTCAACAACGAAGAATGTTCAATAAGCTCAAACAATGACCAAACTTCACACCTGGTACAACTTTGGTCAACATATCAGCAGGATTATCCTTAGTGTGGACCTTCTCCAACGTGACATCACCATCATCCAATACGTCATGTACAAAATGAAATCTGACATCAATGTGCTTCGTGCGTGCATGGTAGACTTGGTTCTTCGCCAAATAGATAGCTGACATACTATCACAATGTACCTGAATGGTCTCCTGTGCAATCCCCAAATCTTTCAACAAGTCATGTGTTCTCGTTAAAAGTTGGTTTCGTTGTGAAATTCATTATATCTTCGGTCGATTACAATAAATTCAAAAGAGATAGCCTTTTTATAAGACTTCTTTTACACAACAAAAGAAAAATTATAACTTTTTAGAAACAAACGCAGGATCGTTGTTTGGATCGCTGCTTGCGTGGGATCTTTGCCTGTGTCGGGGGCGCGTTAGCCCGTGGACCACCGATTCACAGATTCTAATTGAATCGTGAAGGTTTTAAGGATTCTTTCTTCGTTTATCGAAGTAAGAATTTGAAGCGAATATCTTATCGATGTAAGATATTCACTCTTCTAAAGATCAAGTCAGAGCTTAGATCTCTAGGAATCGCCAAAAGCTTCTTGAGGATGTTTGTGAAGAATGAAGACTCTCTCTCTCTTCTTTAAAATCAACAAAAGCTCAAGTCTCTCTGCTCCAATCTGCTCTTCCTCTTTTGTTTCGTGGCTAGGGGGTATTTATAGGGGTACAAGTGCACCACAGCGAAAATAGGGCGAAATAACTGACCATGTAGCCTTTCTTTGGCCGCGACAGCCAACCTTGTCGTGGCTGTTGGCGTGGCAGTATGAGCTGCCGCGGCCAAAGGAGCGGTTACCAGCACGTTTTCATCGTGCTTGAAACCGTTCTCCCACGACCTTTAACCACTTTTTCGTGGTTTAACTGTTTTTTGACGTCAGCACACGTTCTATCTTTGATATGTCACCATGTGGGCCTCAGAAATCATCGTATAACTGCATTATAACTGCTGTAGCATCCCCCTATAATGGCCGCGGCACCATAGGTTGCAGCGCCTAAGCCGCGGCACCATAGGCTGCCGCGCTTTAGCTGCGGCACCATGTCCTGCCGCGCCGCAGTGTGTTGCCTGATGATGTGTATATGTTGTCTCGCTTCCTTTGAATGATCCCATCTGATTAAGAGAATAGCGTTTATCGTCTTCTCTTTGCCTTGAGTGATATTTGGATGTCTGTAAGTATTTTTTGACGCCTACACCATGTAGCCACAAAGCCTCCTTCACTGCTTCTGTCACCGCCATATATTCCGCCTCTGTAGTAAAAAACGCCACTGTAGACTGAAGAGTGCATCGCCAACACACCGGTGCACTAGCCAATGTAAAAACATAACCTGTAGTGGACCGACGCTTGTCAAGATCTCCAGCATAGTCAGAATCCACGTAGCCAACACAATCCTGCCCTGTCTCATCATTCTTCGCAAATATCAACCCAACAACCATGGTACCCTTAATATAACGTAGAATCCACTTCACGGCCTCCCAATGCCCCTTCCCGGGGTTATGCATGTACCTAGATACCATGCTCACGGCCTGTGACAAATCTGACCTAGTACACACCATGACATACATCAAGCTACCCACTGTACTGGCATATGGAACTTTGGACATGTAGTCCCGATCCTCCACCGAAACTGGTGACATCAAAGCTAAAAGTTTAAAGTGGGGAGCTAATGGAGTACTCACCACCTTGGTATTGCCCTCAAAACTGAATTTCTTCAGCATCTTCTGCAAGTAACTCCTCTGTGTAAGCTTTAATCTCCCCTTCACCCTGTCTCGCTCAATCTCCATACCCAGTATCTTCTTAGCCTCTCCCAGGTTCTTCATCTCAAATTCAGATGACAGCTTCTTTTTCAATTTCCCAATAGCTGAAGTATTCCTGAAAGCTATGAGCATATCATCAACATACAATAGCAAATAAATATGCTCACCATCCTGTAGCTTGTGCATATAAACACACGGGTCATAAGGGCTCCTCGTGTACCCTCGGCCAATCATAAAGCTATCAAATCTCTTGTACCACTGTCGCGGTGATTGCTTTAGTCCGTAAAGAGATTTCTTCAATTTGCACACCAAGTCTTCTCTTCCTGCAGCTTTAAACCCTATAGGTTGTGTCATGTAGATCTCCTCATCTAAGTCTCCATGTAGAAAGGCCGTCTTCACGTCTATTTGGACCAAATCTAAGTCCAGCTGTGCCACCAATGCCAATAGTATCCGAATCGACGAATGCTTCACAACGGGTGAAAACACCTCGTTGTAATCAACGCCCTCAAGCTGTGCATATCCCTTGGCAACCAATCTGGCCTTGAATCGAATGTCCCCAATAGAAGATCCCTCTTTCTTAGCATACACCCACTTGCAACCAATAGCTTTCTTACCATTCGGTAGCTTTGTAAGTTCCTAAGTGTCGTTCTTCTGAAGAGATTGCATCTCCTCCTCCATAGCATTCCTCCACCTAATGGAATCAGGGCTGGACTCTGCCTCCCTGAATGTGGCAGGAATAAGATCATCAACGACCTCCACCGATAAAGCATATGCCACCATGACATCATCATATCTAGCTGGCCGACGAATCTCTCCTCGGTCTGTCTGCTGCAATAGACCCCTGAACATGACCCTGTTCCTGAGTCCCATAATCCACTGTACCCTCGGTCTGCCCGGCTATCATCTCATCTCCTCCCAGTGTCACCTCTGTAGGAGCCTCAATGGATACAGTGCTCTCTGGAGTGAGTGGAGTCACATCAACCTCCACCTGCTGCGATATCTCTCCTGTCTGATCTTCCTCCACCTGCTGAGGAACTCGAGGCTTCATCATGTACGCCTCATCGAATGTGACATCTCTGCTAATGATCATCTTCTTATCTTGTGGATCCCATAACTTAAAACCTTTTACACATTCTCTAAATCCCACAAAGATAGCCTTCCTCGCTCTCGGATTCAACTTCCCATCACTAACATGAAAATAAGCTGGACACCCAAATATCCGAAGAGTCTCATAATCACTAGCCACAGAACCAGACCAACGCTCCAAAGGAGTCTTCCCCTCTATCGCAGTGCACGGCAACCTGTTAACGAAATGGCTCGCATAAACCAACGTCTCGGCCCAAAAAGATCTAGATAATCCACTCTGCGTCATCATACATCACACATTCTCCAGCAAGGTACGGTTCAGCCTCTCTGCCACCCCATTCTGTTGCGGTGTCTCTCTAACTGTGAAGTGCCTTCTACTACCGTGATCCCGGTAAAACTACAGAAATGGATCACTTTTGTACTCTCCACCATTGTCTGAACGAAGAGTCTTCACCTTTCTACCTGTCTGCAGCTCCACTTTCTTCTTCCACTCCACAAATATATCCAGGACCTCATGTTTATTCTTCATGGTATATACCCAATTCCTCCTGGAATAATCATCAATGAAAGTGACGAAATAATTTGCCCCACCAAGCGATGTGTGCTTAGAAGGGCCCCAAACATCTGTGTGAATATAGTCTAATATACCTTGGGTGTTGTGAATTGCGGTGCCAAACTTCACTTTAGTCTTCTTCCCAAGTATGTAATGCTCACACAGCTCCATCTTGCAGGTCTTTACACCTTTCAATAGCCCCTGTTTTGCCAAAGACTGTAGGGACTTATCACCTGTGTGTCCAAGCTTCATGTGCCATAGTGTGGTAGTATCCTCCTCCGTAGTGATAGAAGCAGCCAGACCCCCTGTAACTGTCTTGCCCTTCAAGTAATATAGGTTGTTTTCCCTGACCCCTCGCATCACCACCATGGATCCCTTCATGACCTTCAAGCTAGCATCCTCTAATATCACTCTATATCCGGATGCCTCCAAAGCCCCAAGAGAAATGAGATTCTTCGTCAACTGCAGCACGAACCTCACTTCTTTCAATTCCCTAACCACCCCGTCATGCATTCTGATTCTGACTGAGCCAATCCCATTAATAGGACAAACGTGATCGTTCCCCATGAGCACCACATCTCCTCTCTTTAACTCCTCAAAGTTGGTAAACCAATCCCTCTTAGGACAAATGTGAAATGTAGCTCCCGAATCAAGCATCCACTCCGTAGAGTCGGCATAACAAACTGACGACAGTGCGGGACAAGAGTAACCGGAAGAACCTGAATCTGAAGTGTTGTCAACAACCTTAGCAATATTCACCTCTGAAGTTTGTACAGCTTTCCCCCTTTGCTTTCCGGCTCTATCCTTCAACTTTGGGCACTCATTCTTCCAATGTTCTTCTTCTTTGCAAAAAGCACATTGATTTCTACCAACACTTTTATGACCACCCCTATTCTTCGATTTTGAGCGGTTGAACTTCTGACGATTTGGACTACGGCCACGAACTGCTAATGCATCACCCGATGCCTTCTCGGATGGCTCACCATCATTCTTCCTCAGTTCATAATTCACCAATGCCGAGGTCACCTCCTTGTAGCTAACTGTAGTTCGCCCATTAATCATAGTGAGAACAAAAGTACTAAACTCATCATCTGGCAACGAACATAATAGTAACATCGCCTTGTCTTCATCCTCCACCATGATATCAACATTGGCCATATCCGAAATAAGCTTTGTAAAGTTATTAACATGCTCCCGAATGGAAACTCCTTTCTTTATCTTGAATTGGTAGAACATTTTCTTCAAATGAAGCCTATTCTTAATGCTCTTTGTCAAATATTTTTCATTGAGCGTTTCCCACAATCTCTTTGCCGACGTCTCGTTCATCACATCATAAATGAGATCCGGCGTTAGGCATGATCGAATAACTCCACAAGCCCTGCTGTTCATTTTCTTCCAAACCTTATCATCAATCTCCTCGGGTTTCTCTTGAAACTCAAGAGTCTCTCCCAAATTTTGTGCATCTAAGGCGTCCATTACTTGACACCTCCATAAACCGAAGTTGATCTTACCGTCGAACTTTGGAACATCAATTTTGGTGTTATTGATGCTCAAATTTTGGATCACCTTTGTCAAAGCCGACCCCGATGTACTAGTAGCACTTGAACTAGCATTGCTTGTATCACCCATATTGTAGATCTACTCTCCCAACAAGAACCCAACAATGAATCCTTCGAACAAAACTCCCAAAGCCAACCCGGAGCTCTGATACCACTTGTTGTGCGCCGCGAAAGCCCTAAATTGACCAAATCGAAGGCACACACAAGAACAATAGCAGACCACAATCCACACAAGCCAATCAACACAGCAAGAACACAAGATATACGTGGTTCGACAATATGCCTACGTCCACGGGGCAAGGAGGGGGAAGCTTTACTATTCAAATCAAATGAGAGTACAAGTTAGGGTTACAAATCTTACCCAAAACCCTCAAATAAGACCAAAAGATCTCTCAAATAGACTCCAACAATAGAAGCCCTCAAATCCCCCTTTGCTCAGCTCAAAATCGCCCAACTTAAACCCTAGAAACGAGTTTAGGATTTAAATACAACTCACAAGCGAAACGGGTCTGGGAACTGAAACCCGCTTCGTCGGGCGACCGGCCCGGTCGACCGCGATCAATGTCGGTCGACCGGACCGGTCGACCGACCACCTTCCAGCAGAATCCCCAAATGTCCAGAGAGGTTGTCGGTCGACCGCACCGGTCAACCGACCACAGAACAATAACATCTGCGGTCGACCGGCCCGGTCGACCGACACCAAAACTGAAGCACAGTGAACTTTGTGCACGAATGCGGTCGACCGGACCGGTCGACCGCCACCTGGTTTGCCTGTTTCTGAACTTGTTCTGCCTGCTGCTGCTGATTCTACAGTGGATCGTGCACACTAGACAAGACAGCTGATGGTCTAAAGAGAAGAACATGAAACGCTTATTATCTTCAAAGAGAGAAAAAAAAGAGAGGACAAACAGGAAAGTTAATTTTAGATATTTTCACTAGCCCCTTCGCATATCTTCTGTCAAAATAAAAACAACTAAATTCATAATACATATACCACTTCCAAGACTAAAAAATGACAACTCTTTCATTCCGATCCCTCTCTCCGACGGGATCTTTTGTGCAAAATCATCTTTTTTCTAAAATTATCACCCTTCGCAGGAAATAAAGCTAGCTGTAGCAGCAGTGCTCCAAGTCATAATTCAGGAATGGCAATTAGATATATATTTTGTAGGGAAAAAAATTGTTGGATGCTACAACCGTTAGTCATTTACTTAATTTGAAAAAAAAAACCAATATCATGTAATCAAGTTATTCGATTTCAAATCTATATTTTCAATAGGTCAAGATGATCTCTATGTCAAAATGATCAAGCTGATCTACATTTCACTTGATTTCCCAGAGAAATACATGATTCTCTACAAAAAAGAAAAAGAAAAAGAAAAGGCTAAATCTAACAACTTTTGCAACTGATCAAGTGCTGGATTTGGATTTAGAAATAGTGCACGCAACATCTCTTGCACGTACAATTGCATCATAATTTGGACTTAAAAGTAAAGAGAAAGGGAGCCATTTTGTAAGATGGAAAAAGAATGAGGTACCTTCTTGAAAAAGAGAAGGGAGAGAGAATGCCTGATGAGTCTCTGGCAGCCCATCCAAACGCCTTCCGAGGATGCTCCTCCTCCGGCAACACCTTCTTCCCGTTCTCTTTTGTTGCCATCCCCCCCCAAAAAAATTAAATTGCAAAAGAGTTCTCTTTCTTCTTGTTTTTTAGAGTGAGGGAAAGATAGTATATGCTAGCTTACTAGTTTGTGTGTGAATTGTATTTATAGAGAGGGAAAGGATGATGACTTTAAAGAAAACGTGGCCACGTGGGGAACATTATAATGGGCATTTTACATATACATCCCCAAATTAATAGTATTTGCAAAGTTAACCACCAAATTTGCAAATTAACTAATTTTCCCTTCAATATAATCTCGTGATGTTCCTAGTTTTTGTGTTTGACGTTTAATTAGCTGAAATGTTTCACTTCCACTCTTTAAAGCTAACAATACAAATTTTCAAGCTACTTATTTTTCTTAGAGAAGACGTCGGGTCGTAGTTTCAGTAGTAAGCATTCAACGAAAAATCTATAATATAACAAAAGTATACTGAAGCAAAGAAAAAGAAGAAGATACATATAAAAGGGACAATCACCAGGTAAGCCAAACATCTGCATCAAAGGAGCAGACCAGACATCCACACCCATATTAAAATCAGGAGTCCAAAGTTAGTGTACTCCAGAAATTTAACGCACTACTAGACTTGAAGGATAAATAAACTAGCAAATAGCTAGATCCGGAGAATGAATTTGCAAATATGGTAATGTTGGGGTTATATAGTCAAAACTTCTATAATAATTGGATGAACCATTTATTTATTTCCTGTTCAAGGGTTGGAATTGGTTGAGGGAGGTGGGGTTTTAAATGCGCAGTAAATTCAGTCGAGCAGCACAGCTGCGTCCGACATCACATTATATGCCGTGGGACCCGCAAGATGTAAATGGTGGGATTCATTTTTTTTCTTTCTGGGATTAAATTTTAGTTGTACCTAGACTCCTTTTAATGTTTGTACTTACACGATGATGCGATACGCTGATCCTCAATAAATTTACACATTTTTTATTACTTTAGATTCTCTTAGGACATGTTTGGACGTAATTTTTGAAGGGTGAAAACCTACAAAAGTTCTGAAAGAATCAAAACTTTTACAGTCTTTCTTGCAAGATCACCCCAAATTGGGGTGATTTTGTAAGAAAGTCTGTCAAAGTTCTGATTTTTTCAGAACTTTGACAGACTTTCCCCTTCCAAATAAGAGCTTTGCTACAGGGACCCAAAATATGGGACCAATAAAGGGGACAAGTGAGGTGTACCCCTCTTATTGGATAATGAGTTGGTCATCATTAATGATGGCTAACTCATTATCCAATAGGAGGGGGACACCTCACTTGTCCCCCCTATTGGTCTCATATTTTAGGTCCTTAAAGAATTTTTCAAAAATAAAATACAAGAAATAGATACGAAGAAATGTCGACAGGGGATGATGCTTCGTTGGGCTTCGACACCGCAGGAAGCAAACATGGGAGTCGACCAAAAAGATTTTTGAATCCACAAGTAAATACAATCTTGAATCCGCCAAGATCGGTAAAAGAGAAGATTTTATTGATGAAAAATAATAAATCTAGAGTTAAACTATTCTGCTTAAATAGAATACATAAACAACTTTTAATTATGATAAAATTTTGTAATAAGAAATTTTTTTCCTAACTAACTCGTGTTAGAAAAATGTTTAGAGAAGAACTTGAGTTTCCTTTTGGTTGCTTTTAGTTTATTTGATTTACTATTAGGGGTGTGTTTGGTTTAATTTCTACAAATTATAGCAAATGTTTTCCACTCAAAATATAATTTCCTTGTATTTCTTAAAAAAAATATAGGAAAAGTTTTGAGAAATCAAAAAGTACTATTTTTTTTTTGCTTTGCTTGTTTGGTTCAAAACAATAAAATGGCTCATAACTTTATAGAAAATAGTAAGATTTCCTATAATTTGTAGAAATTAAACTACACCTCCTAAATTTATAAAAATGTGTCAATGTGGTATCAGATTTCTGCGTTATTTCCGTCCATTTTGAGAGGAATTTGATTTCTGTAAATTTTGATATTTTTTTACTTTACAAAAAATATTTCTGTAAATTTTTTTGAACAAAACAAGTTTACGAAAATCTACAGAAAATTTTTAATTACAGAATTGTCATTGCCAGACATTTTGAGAAAATTTTTTTATAAAATTATGCAACCAAACATCCCCTTAGTCATTATTATTTTTAAATTTGGTATTTTAGTGTCATGAAGATTTTTGTTTTATTCTGTGTTTATTGACCAAATTTGTAATCGTCAGCATAAATCCTATCATTAAATATAGAGGCTCTCTCCATTTTTATAATCATGTTCTTAGTACGTTGTTGATATACAATGGAAAAAATTGAGCATAAAAAAACTCTATTTTCTCTCTTCCATATTTTCTCTTTGTTTTATCTTTATGCTTTTGTGCAATGCACCCAATCAACAAGACGCTTGAGATTCATAGTAAACTTCGGTGTCGGCTAGCCTCTGGAGGCTATTACCATTAGTTCACTATTGCGTTGATACATCTCTGCAAATGCGGTAACTGCTGTTTTAAGACAATGACATCACGATTATCCCCTTACAGACCTCCAACTTCCTTCTCCAATTTAGTTGTTATATTTGATTATTATAATTTTTAGTTATTTTGATTAAACTTTCCAATAATATAGAACAACAACTGCCGACTTGACAAAGACATATCAACGCAACCGTGAACTAGCGATAAAAGACCCCTGAGATTAGCCGACCCTTGAGGTTACTTGCGAATCTTAAGCCTCTTGCTCAATGGATGCCTTGCCCGAGAACCATAAAATAGAGTATGAAAAAATATATGATAGGAAGAAGTATAAAGCTGTTCATTTCCATTCTTTTTTCATTGTTCTGCAGCCGTAATCTCCTAGCCACCATTTGTATAGGTGTAGAGGGCCAAACATTGAAAACACATACGTTATACCAATAAATAGGTTTAAGTGCATGATGATGAATTTTCCATAATCATAATTCATAAATTATTCTTTATTGTATTAACTTATGGTTTAATGCAAACAATTAGTATGAGGGAATAAACTAAGAATAAGAACCAACTAAAATAAAATCTACTAAAAAGGAACTCAATCTTTTAAAGCAATTTTTCTAACAACTTAAACTCACGAAAATTAAGGAGCCAAATTGGCCAAATTTGAATTAAAACTGACATTGTTTCTTAGGGGGGTGTTTGATTCGATTTCTACAAATTATAGGAAATGTTTTCCGTCTAAAATATGATTTTCTTGTATTTCTTAAAAAAAAATTATAGGAATTTGACAGACCACCCCAACTTATTTTTCGTAGGAGAATTTTTGTGTTTTCCCCCCTGACTGAATCCTAGTAGGGGTCGTATTTAGAGTCCGTATTCGTTTCACAATCGACTTAGGAATAATCCTACCAAGCTTCTCTTATAAATAAACGATCACCCTTCTCTTCCTCAAACGCTTCATCAACATCTCCTCGTAACTTCGCTTCTATTTGCATCTCCTTGTCGTCCTTCTTCCAACTCACCGGCGATCACCGTCATGGCTTCCGAAGAGGGTCCTCCGCTTTGCGCCATCGGTTGCGGGTTCTTCGGCAATCCTGCAACAAGCAATCTGTGCTCGAAGTGCTACAGAGAATTCGTTCTCGGGCAGACGCTGAAACCTCTGGCCGCCGCGTCTCAGCCCGAGAGACACCACGAGGCTTCGGACCCTACCGGTATCCAACGCTGCGGGTTGCGGCTCGGGCCGCAATCCCGTTGTAGGTGCGGGTCGACGGACTGCACGGCCCATCGGTGCGCCGAAGAGCGCGAACGTCGGTCTGATAGTGACGTAGAACGCACCGCGGATATGTTCATGGAGAGGCGGGACCGTCAAAAGCCCAAACGCGGGGCCGGCGGAGGAAAACAATTTGTAAAGAAGAACGGGTCGTATCTCGCAAACCGTACGTCATCGGAGTTGGACGAAATACACATGTAAATCGCGCGTTTAGTCAACCAAACACACTGATGTTTGGTTTGCCGCCGTCTGTTTCGCGAAATTCCCTCCGGATTGAGAGATATCAGAGTTCTTCTTAGTTTTTTTTACTATTTTAGGAAATGTTTTAGGAGTGTGTTTTGATTAGGAAATAAATACGGTTTTATTTTAAATTTAACCGATTTGCTCCCCTAACATAGGGAGTCTTCTGAGGAGAGTTTTGTTATTTCTGTTTTTACTGAAGTTCGGGTCCTAGTAAGAGTCTTAGTTATTTTCTATTTAAGCAGGTAATTGTAAACCCTAGAAGCATAAGTTTTCATTAATAAAATTTCGATTTTAATATTTTTTTTATCAGGGATTCGGAGATCCTTTTTTTGGATTCAAATAGCACCTTATTAGTGAATTCTTGAATTCTGAAGTTTTCACTTCCACAGTGCCATAGATTACAAGTCGATGGGAAAGGATTTGCTTGTAAAAGGCCAATCCTGTTGTTAAGGCTGACATGTCAGAGAGAGTTTAATTAGGTTTTTGGCGCGATACACAATTTTTTCTCTTGTTTTTTTCTTTTTCCTTTTTTTTCATGTAGTGCATCAGGATAATTATGTGGGATTTCAGAAAAAAGAAGGCATCTGTCAAGTTTCATAGCCTTGTGAATTCATAAAAGGGTAAAAAAAAAATTAGCAGATTGGAAAGGCAAATTTTGCAATTTTTGTCTGTTTTTACCCCTTCCAAGTTCTGCCTGATTAGAAACAGAACATTACTCATACAAAGCTCAGTAGTTACATAAAACATGGAAAAAGACTGAACATGCATCATTGACATGAGTCACTCCTCGGTCTCATGTCCTCAAGGGGCACAATAACTCGGTTAAAAAAAAAAAAAAAACTGCGCTTCCATTATCCAGTCCCTAAACTTGTTCAGCTGCTGGAACCTCTTCTTGCTTGACAATCCAATCCTTTGCAGCAGCAAGATCAGGCAAAACTGGAGCTCCAGAATTTCTCCAGCTCTCTGCATCCGGAGTCTTAAACCGATCCAGCAAGAGTGCATGCATTCCGATGCTTCGAGCTGGGAGATAATCTTTTCTCATACTGTCTCCAATGTGCAGTGATTCTTCTGGTGCTATGTTTCCTGCCATTTCTAATGCGATTTTATATATTTTTGGATCTGGTTTTTCGATACCTACGATGCCTGAGAACACGCCAAAGTCCCACTCGGATCCCTGAAATTATAGAAAATCGGCTTTATATATGATCAATCAGTACGTTTCGATAAGATGTTCATATTTCACCAGATATTGCACTTCTAGTTAGCAAACAGGATGTAAGCTGTTAACCTTGCTATGTAAATTGGAGGTTTAACTTTAAAATTAAAAATTAAAAAAAGTTCACAGGACCAGATTTTGCACCTTCAGAATTTTTTTGTTTAATATTTACCTGCACACCTGAAAGTAAAATAGAAAGCCCTTTGTAATGTATGTATGTTTTAGACAGCAATTCAGTGCTTCAGTTCTTACGTACGGAATGTTTCCTTACATAGAGTTTAGATGTATGGTACAAATCCGAAAGCAGTGATAGTCATCTTAAAGGTTATAACTTTCCAAATAGGTACCTAGATACTGAATTCAATTTTAAGGTCATTCTGGGTCCAAACATCTGAAAGCCAAAGGGAAATTTAGAAATATTTGAAGTGTAAGTTCCTAAACTTAGTTGATTTTATATCAACATTATATAAGAAGATTAGCCATTTTCAGAGCAATTAAAATACATTCCATGATTTTTATGCACACACTCGAAGAATTAATTCTCCAAGAGAGTACTAATAATGATTGTATAGTAGGAAGATAATATACCACCAGACAGTCAATTTGAGTGACATACGGAAATAGAGAATTCAGCCTAAAGCTTAGTAAAACAGTGCAGGAGTCAAGTACAGCATAAACTGGCCCATTAAAAGAGCTACATTGTATGCAATAATTTCAGCAGGAAGAACAAACTAGCTCACCTTATTCAATCCCAAGGCAGGAAGAATAACATCTTGGTACCGATACTCTGCATTGCTGACAATTCCAACAATGAGACCCTTTTCACGAGCCCATCTCAAAAATGGCTGTGAATCAGGAAACACAGAATAGGGAGCAGCGGAACCAAAAGATGAGTAAATGCGTCTGAATACCTTCTCAAATGTTTCATCATCATAATTGTAACCTGCCTGAATCAATTTAATAATGAAATCAAAGAGTAGGAATATTATATGTAAGAAACTACGAATCGACTAATTCATATAATGGTATATGGTACAAAGTTTATAGTGAAATGCCCTAAGAAGAAACCGAAATCTAGGACCGAGAGACTAATCATTTAGTGAGTGGAGTTCTATAAGAGATTTGAAAATTACGTATTGATGAGTTGAAGTAAATTTATTGCCTAATATTGTTAGGTAGCCAACTGTAATACATTAAATTCGCCTCCTGTAAGTTGCAAATGAAGACCAGGTTATGATGGTATATAGTAGGAAACAATGGAATACAGATCCATGGTTTCTTCCTTTTTTTTTCCCTGCATCCAGGTTTTCCACACTTAATTTTTTCTTGATGAACAAGTATATCCTTAACAGAATGCAATATGTACATCCTATAATTCTATTTAAAGTTGATTTACTATTATTGTAAGAGGTACCTCCTGCAATATGTACCTCTTACAATTCTTGAGTAAATGTGTTTGATTTACTGCTGTTGGCTTATAAAGTGTCAGTTACGTGCATAGCTAAAACGTGTCATATTTGTTTTGCACTTTAATATAAATGCATGCTCTCGTGTATAAAGGCACACATACACTTAAAATAAAAAATAAAAAATAAAAAATAAAAAATCATTTATAACCTTGTCCATACATAACGCGAGATGTTGTTTTAGGCTAACTGAAGATATTAATGCACTATCGTCTCACAACAATTAACATAAATGGGTTATCTACTTAGTTTTTTAAATACCCTAGAAGAAGATCCAAAGCTTTATCTTTCAGGTCCTTCATAATGTTCCCATGATGATGTACTTATGGAGATAATCTCATTTATCATGAATATACTGATTATATCATTTGATGACTTACTTAAGATGCATAGAGGATACGATAACCAAATGCTATATAGGCTCAGTGGGTGTCTTTGACCAAATTATGTGCAGTAAACCATAGAATCTAAGGGCATGCGAATTTTCTTTAACCAAATTACTTCAGATTATTAAGCCAAGACTTATATGCTTACCTTAATAAAAGAATCCTTGACACAGCTTCTCCACCAATCAATATTAGGAATCTTTGCTGTGTGTCCAAAACAAGGGTAGCGCTTTGCCATGTTGGTGTATGCATCTTTGAATGCCTCGTGCATTCGTTTATAGTCAGGGCAAGGCAACCCCACTGACTTAGCTGCCATGCAGTAGTAATCTCCAAGCTCTCCTTTATAGGCTATCAGAGTTCCCGTCACATCGACAGTGATACATTTTAACTTTGACAAGAGAGACATTCTGGTAATTTTGTAGATTATATATAACTGCTTCTTCAAATTCAATTCGAGATGTGTCGATGGTGCAAATCTGTCATGTCACTAGGAGAAATTTCTTTTTAGCATGCATAAAAAATGAACAAATATGTTATTGAAGCAACAAAGTTGCAGATACAATCTTAAAGAAAAGACTACGAGAGAACTTTTAGCTTCCTTAATGATCAACGACTACTAGATCAGATAATGGGAAATAAAATCAAGAGGATCAAGAAGGAGATGTTTGATAAATGATAAGGGCGGGAGATAAGGAATTCCTGCCTACCTGCCTCCTCTATCTCTTTATATGGTTAATATGATGCTGAAACAAAGAAGATATTACCATTTATTAGTCTATGTTGGATTACAATTTCTTCGGGTCATTCTGTTTTCTACTCTATCTATTAGCTTATATGATTTAAGCAAGTTTATGGGATTCCAAATCTCTGACAGAACAAGGAAATGAACACTCTTAAATGTTTTTATTGGGTAACATGAGATGAGTGATGGTTGCTTTTAAGGATTTTTCAGTTTTGGTCTCCTTTTCAAACACAAGTCAATCTTTTTATATCATCTTCCTTATGTATGTAAATCTGACCATTGAATGGGGATTCATTCGTCAGAAACAAAGTGGTGTTTGCTTAAGTTTCATTTGGTCTGTCCGAATGACGTAGAGAAGGCAAAAAAACACAGAAGAACACCATAAAGAAAACACTTAAAAGAAACCCCTTAATATGTAGACTTATCAAAATGGGCATGGTTGTCCTGTTTAAAGAAAGAGAACAAATCGACTCCTCGACTGGAAGGAACTCCTTTGTTCATTAATAGAAAGAAAACAAACAATTTAAGGGATCATGGATAAATGATTAAAAATCATTAGGATTACACAATATGGCATTTGCAACAGGAAGTATGTGGATTAAAATATCAGGGACTATTATTAGCGAAGACAATTTTTAAACATGCCATATTTCCATCTAATGCCATCAATCTCGAACTATTCAACAAACGATCAGGTATGGTTCAATGACATTAGAGTTAGAAATCCATGAAAATTTGTCAAGCCCACTAACCAGACAGACAGTATATCAAGTTCTATGCTTTCTGCAACCTAAAATTTTTTAAGCTTCAGAACTATTTTTTCAGTATCAGAAGATTTAAATTTATATACCGGGGGAAAAATGAATCAATTTTAATTTCAGAACTACTTTACCAACATCCAATCCAAAAAAAAAAAAAGATTCTTTTTCCAACAATTTTTTTTAAAGCTACCACCTCTCCAAAATAAGCTCATCTGCTGCCAATTTATTGGTTCAATCAAATCCTAATCTAATCAACACCCAGTCACTGACCATGGGTAATGGATCAAAACATGCGGGATCTCCATCAAAAATTTGCATCAAAAACATCAAATTTGGATCTTAAAAAAAAAACCCATATGGCCCATCAAAACCCCTAACCGAATCACATACCCAGTGAAAATAAAACAAAACCCAGATGAAATCTGATCAGTACCTTGTAATCTAGCCCAATTAGAGAGAACCCAGAAGAAAAAAAAATCCTTCTTTTTTCTACGGTTGCATTGAAGTGAGGGGAAGCTAATAGAAGGGTGAGAGACTTGAAGGAGAAGAGGAGAGCATTAAGTAGCCTGCAGCAGAAGTAAGGATCTTTGAGCTCGAGCTCATGGTTTTCGTGCAAATTTCTCTTTTTTCCACAAGAGTGAATAAACGTGGCGAGGATAAATCCGACGGCAACAAGCACCTGGTTTTGGCTAAAGTCGCATCGGTTTCGGGACGTCGACCAACCGAAACCCGAAACAATAAATTCTTTACTCCTCCGCAATTTGTCTATCTATTGGTTATTGTTGTTTTATTATTCTCTTTCTTGGTAAATTTCTCAACGAAAATTTTGAGGAGTTCAGGATAGGGAAAATTTGCAAAATAGTCCGTTTTTGCTAATTATTTAGCAAAATAGACCGTTTTGCTAAATAATTAGCAAAATAGACCTCTTTTGAAGAAAAAAAAGATCGATTTTAAAAAACAAGACTCAGAAAACATACGGGACTACTAGTCTCGTATGTTTAGAGCTAACTTAATCACGGATTAGTAACTCAGAAAACATACGGCACTAGTAGTCCCGTATGTTTTCTGAGTTCATCTCAATGTTTTGTGAAATTTTCTGAGTTCACTAATCCGTGATTAAAACATACGGGACTACTAGTCCCGTATGTTTTTCAAGCTGTTTTGCAAAATAGACCTTTTTTTGACCTCTTGGCTAAAAAGATGTATATTTTGCTAATTATTTAGCAAAACAGTCTATTTTGCTAAATAATTAGCAAAAACAGACTATTTTGCAAATTTTCTCTCAAGATACTATTTGAACCACTCAATAAAAGTAAGGTGAACTAGAAGCTGTAATTTTTAAACTACCTCTCTAATTATTCATGAGTGGCATAAATCACTCTTTTTTATAAGGTGTTCTGACAGGATCATTATTTATCTACATCTACGAATGTTTTGACGGTGCTCGTGTACGGGTGAGTTCGGTTTCTTTCATTTGTGTATCTGATTACTTTATTCTCTATAAAAAAAAATTTTATGACCATGCTTCTAAAAATTTCTTTCTTTGAGTTGTTGCTCCTTCAAAATTGCAACTTGACCTGTAGTTTTTTATAAAGAAAACGCAAAATAAGAGTGTGCATGACTTTTAATTCTAAGTAGCCGGTTTATTTAAAATTACCGTAGAACACTCATTTGATTCCCACCTATGAGAGATTTGGTATGAACTAAACAATGCGTTGAGTTAAATCCCTCAATATGAAGTAACCAAATGAAACATTAGATGAGATATAAGATTTTAAAGTATCAATAAAATAATCTTAAGAACTCAAATTTTTATTCTTAAAATAATCTTAAGAACCCATTAGAATTTCAATCTAATTTATGGGGAAAATTGGTTAAAGTAGAGAGAATTCAAGATAATATTTTCGAGTAATTTGTGTAAGAAATTTATTTATTTTTTGCGGAGCGCATAGAAAAGTTTGTAATAGGAAAATTCTTAATTTTAAAGATCTTCACATGTTATATGTTTTTTATGGTGTTTTGTATTCTATAAATATTTAAAGAGAAATATAGATGAATTAATAACCCCTCTTTATAAAACAATTATTATAAAAACACGATATCAAATTAATAAATGACAAAAAAGTCAACAATTGATCAATAATATTTTAATAGGAAGACTAAATAAACTTTAAGTATAATTTGGACATGTATAATTTTGCATATATAATTTTAAGGTTAATTATAAAAAAATCGCCTCAACTATGATCGATGTCTCAGAGAACCCACTCGAGTTTGGGCATATTATGGATAACCTTACTCAACTTTGAAAATTAACCCTCACTCAGTTATATGATGTCTTATAAAACTCCCCTAATCTTTCACAATTTTCTCACTAACCCCAAACCTCCCCCCCCTCCCCCTGCCCCCCGCCCCCCCCCCCGCCCCCCCAAAAAAAAAAAAAACTCATTTTAAAATGAAAAATAACTGAAATACCCTTTTGAAAATCAACACATTCAAATGCAAAAAAAAAAATTTAAAAATCTTGATAGATTTACTATGCTTCTTTTCCCTCTTTCTTCTATCTTTCTCTTATCCAAAAAAAAAATCAAAATAATATTTTTATAATTGAGGGGTATTTTGGTCTTTTCTCAGCCACCTACTTATCATGTGATATGCTAAACCTAACAATGATTGCTTTCAGAGTGTATAGTAAGAAGAATTCATGGGTTTCTCAAAATTTCAAACTTGAGGGGGTTATCTATAGTAGACTCAGAATTGAGGGGATTTCTCAAACTAAAATAGTGAGGGGATTTTTTTGAGAGACACCCAATATTTGAGGGGGTTAAGTGAGAAAAGGTTAGGGGGATTGTCTCATATTTTCATAGTTGAAGGGTTTATTTACAATATGCTCAAACTTGAAGGGGTTTCTCAAATTAAAATACTCGAGGAAGTTTTTTGTGACACTCCTCATGGTTGAGGGGAGTTGTCTAAAATTAACTCATGATTTTAGGTACAGAAGCTCTCTACATGACAATTTTCTTTAATTTCCATATTTAAATATATATTTTATGAGATTTTTTAATTATTAATAGTTTAATCTGATAATAAGTATTAAAAATATTTAATTATTAGAATTCTCTAATTATGGATAGTTTTAATTTGATAAGAATTCTTAGGTGAATATAATATTAGGTATTCACATATCATCTTTTGATAATATAGAGGGACCCATGAGTATTTATGATATGACACATGTTAATTTTTTATTCCTTTATAATATGAAAGAAGATAATTCTTTGTAGGTTTAGGATTTCCACCAATTTCTCTTATATATAAAAGAGGGATCATAATTTTTAGGGGTTTTGCATATATACCTTGCAAATCTTATAAAATTACTCCTCAAATATTGGTGTTTGCAAAAACACCCCTCAAAACTATCATATTGGATCTTTCTCTCCAAGTTAAGAATGTTGCTTTTTTTCCAAAAAAAATTCCAACAGTTTCCATTAGATTTGCAACAATTTTCCAATTTAAAAAGTGATATTTGTGAATGAAAGGGTTAGAAAAAATCAATGTGAGAGAATTGGGGTCAATTTTGCAAATACTAAATTTAGAGAGTAATTTTGCAAGTATGGAAGATTTGAGAGATATGTATGCAAAACCTCTTATTTTAATTTTTTTTTTAAAGAAAAAGATATCATGCAATTGATTCACTAAACTATCTTTGTCTAATAGCAGCTAAATTATTACGCGCTTTCACACATGACATGTTTCGAACAATAAATAAATATATTTTTAGACAGTTTATCCAAAATGTTTATGTCATTAGCAGCAAATTCCAAGAAAAAGACTTGGAGATCCAGTGGTAATTTAAATGATTTGAGGGACTACCTAAAATAGTTTAGATATAAGGGGCTAAAGGAAAACAGAAACCATTGTTTTGTTTGCTCCTGAGTTATTGCTTTCGGCCCTTTCCTATTGGGCCCAATCTTTTATATTGGGCAACAATAGAGACCATAGTTAAGGCCTTACAGGTTTTGAGAGCAGGAGCCTATCTTAGTGGATCCAATAAATTTATCTTGCTATGCTCTATTATATTTCTTCTTGGTAGACTCATCTTAGGCATTTCATTCCCTTTTTATTTCCAACTTACCAAAATAACAAAGACCAAATCTCATTATGATTTTTTATTAATGAACTGTGCACCAATGAAAAACAAAATCAGATATTTTAAATATGCGCAGCATTGCCAAATCTATGGCCCTTAGATTGCTAGATAAAATATGTTCTTGACAGTTGGACTTTTATTTCAAATTATTTTCAATACGTAGATCATACTCAACCATGTGAGAATTCCAATTTGAAATTTTTCGTGAAAGCATCCAAAAACATAGAAAAACAACACAAAATACCAAAAACGTAACAAAAAAAATTCGAATTAAAGAATAAAATTAAACTAAGCACAAGCATCTGGGCTAGCCAATAGATAAGCTTCAATCCCCTTGAGAGTACTCATTGCTGTTTCTGCTCCTGCACTCTTCTCTTCCTCTGTTGGCTCATGATCTCCCTTGGTTTTGTACTCAATGCTCATCTTGCACAAGCTCCCTCCATCCTCCACTGACTCAAACTTACATACTTAGGAAACTGTCTCAAAAACATCAATATTTCCCACAAAAACTATATACTTGTATAGGATAATGATAAGATCTGGGAAAATTTATGTGCATGGTTAACATGGCGTGGTTATTGGCATATCGAAAACATTTATATGCTTATTGCGATATTATGTATAAGATAGTGATGCCTACATATCGCATTGCATGCGTCAATTTAAGTTGTTGTGTTTATGATCCGATATCGTTGTATTGTATTCTATCCTGCTTCAATAGTGAGCTTGCAATAAAATCTCATTTACTAGTGAAAAAAAATGGAAAAGAAACGAAGAGAATGTTTATGTCAAATTGAAAGGTTGTACCCTATTTGTTATCCTATAAATAAAATCCGAGTATTTCGGATCGCCAGATATGGTAATAAAAATGGGTGAGAAATAGAAATTTATGACCAATACCACCAGCAATGTTGTTAGTACTATATGCTGCCAGCTCCTCCATCTCCTTTCAATGATCTCCATGCTAGAGATGAACTGAGGTGCAATCGTAGGCAGAAGGTAGCGGATGTCGACTACCACTGCTTTCCAAAGCTGTAGGCAAGATGACTTCAACATCAAGAACCTTGGCCTTTATGGTGGTGCACAAGCAAAATGCTGCATCGAGGTCAGTTAGATCTGTGAGCACCGGTCAGCAAGCATGAGTGGCTCCGGCCCCCTCCAATTACACCATGCATAAGGCCACTCAAGAGTATCGACACACGCACTGAGCTTGAGGGTGTCAATAGGGCAATGCGATGTTGTTGTTGTTGTTGGAGGAGGTGGTGGACAGGGCTTCGGCTTTGGAGTCGGAGAGGCTGGTGGAGGGCATGGCTTTGCTTTCAGTGGTGGAGAAGTAGGACAGGCTTTTTGGTGGTGGTGGGCTCTTAGGAGTTGGATTACGGCATGAAGGGCAAGGAGCAGGGAAAAAATGATGGATGGTAGAAGATAGCTAGCTCCCCATTTTTTTACAAGGAAGGAAAATTTAGTGAAGGGTGTTAGCGTGTAGGCCTAGTTTTATAGATTTCATGCATGTGAGTGTGTAGTTCTTAGTGGTGGTGCATTTTGTGACTTTGAGCAGTATCTATTAAGTCAAGTGGTGTTTTTCCTAGCTGCTTGTAATTCATGACCTATGAAGATGCAACTTTGACTGGTGTTATCATTCCTATGAGGATGCAAGTTGGTTTGATATTTTTGTATTGGTTTGTTTTCATTAGGTTAAATAGGAGGAGAAAAACAAAAGATAGATGTAGGAGGACAAGAAAAGTGAAGGAATCGCAGAATAAATTCAGGATCAGGCAAAACAGGCGGCGG
>BQKN01061725.1:26915-45021 GCA_022839385.1 Asparagus kiusianus
ATATGTGTGTATATATATATACTCTCTCTTAGTATATATGTATATATAAGTATATTCTCTCTTATATATGTATAATATGTGTGTGTATACTCTCTCTCTCTCTTAGTATATATGTATATATAAGTATACTCTCTCTTATATATGTATAATATGTGTGTATACTCTCTCTCTCTTAGTATATATGTATATATAAGTATACCCTCTCTTATATATGTATACTCTCTCTTATATAAGTATATATAGGTATACACTCTCTTATATATGTATAATATGTATACTCCCTCTTATAAAGGTATACTCTCTCTTATATATGTATACTCCCTCTTATATAAGTATACTCTCTCTTATATATGTATAATATGTGTGTGTATACTCTCTCTCTTAGTATATACCCCATTGGCCCAACGGGCAATGGCTACTTATGCGATTTTCTCTCTCTCAAGTTATAACTTATAAATATATACAATATATTTACATATAATATATGTATATATAATATATATAATATATGTATATATAATATATAGTTACATAATAATTTATAAGTATATACTAATACATAATTATATAAAATATAATAAATTTAAACTAATTTTTAGCATTTTTTATCAAAAAAAAGAATAGAAAAAAATTGAAAAAAATCTGGGCCGACCCGGAGCCCGGCCCGGGGTACCCTGGTCCGGGTCCGGGCTCCGGTTTTGCCCGGCCCGGGCCCGGATTTCCGGGCCGGGCCGGGCCGGATGGACAGGCCTAGGGCAACCAGTCCACTATAAATTTGTAGGATCCACTAGAGGATCCAAACTCACTAAAAAGAAAATCCACGATACAACTGAGGATAACACCGCCATATATTTATCGGATTTAGGTTTTCAGATTACCCAATTTTGAATATTTCTCCACGTGTCAATTTCTACTAATAAGATAAATTGAAAAATTACAAATTCCCTTGGTCAGTCTGTTACCTTTCATTCTTTTAGAGACATCAGTTATCCTTAAAAATCAGCATATGAATTTATGCACGCACACACACACACCAAGTTAACATCAAATTGCATAAGCTGTGCCTTTGGATTAAACTTATACTTGTACTAAACTCCCCCCCTAAAATTGATTAAGGAGTGAAAAATGAATCACCTTGGGAACTGGGCACCGCCTTGAAGTCAAATTCTAAGAAATAATGGTCAAATCAGGACCAAAACAGAAAACAAAAAGCACCCATGAATTCTCACGCAAAGCAGAATCCAGGAAACGAGAAAAGGAGCAGTCTTTTTACCAGTTGAAGCGATGGGAGCTTTAGGAACAGAAATGCCCCTGCAGGATTTGACGGGGTATATGAAGATGGAGGTGACTTTTGCTGAGGGATCAGCAGGGCCGCTGCTGCGGCCGAGGATCGAGGACAAGAAAGAAGAAGCTTTCTCCATCGACAATTCAATTGAAACTGGAACCAGAGAAATTTCTCTCAGATTCTAAGAAGGACGGCAGAGAGAAAAGAGACTGATGAGAGAAAGCTATGTAGAAAGACTTTGGTTTTCCTTATTAGGACAGCGTTTTTTAACTGATAAAAAGTGGGACCCCCGGGGTCCCAGTGTGTGCTAAGTTGGGTCAGTCAACGTTGTTATTATTTAATTGTTTTAAGTTAAGAGGTTTGCTTCCATGCTACAAAATAAGCTTTTTTTTATTTTTTTAATTGAAGAAAAATAAAAAATAAGCTAAAATAAGAAAGGGTATTTTTTGCAAAATATATTATAACTGAAAGAAATGTAAGAAAGAAAATAATATGGTACCTAAATAATTTTTGGAAGATCCTCGTAGAAAATGTAAATGATAAAATTGCAAATACTGATTATAAATCTAGGGAGTTTCAAAATGAAAAAGAGGATAGAATTTGGATAAATTGAATTGTTTGACTTTTAAAGAAAAGACTTTTAAAAGGTTACGTTTCTTAGTTAATTGAGGAATTAAGAAGTGCAGATTTTTTTAATGTAAAGTGCAGAGCTTTTACTTGATAACACGGTAAAAATTAGGTGTAGTTGGAGAAATCTAATTGATCATAAATTATGTTTCTCTCTTTAATTGTATTCTCTAAAATAACTTTTTTGCCTAATTAAAATTATAGTTAATTACAATTTTAGGTGCGGAACACCTCCTCACCAACAAATGTATCTGTCCAAAGATGCGAGAGCTATTTTTAAGGAATTTATTTAAGGATATGTCATTGGTATTCCAACAATTCTTTATGAAGCGCCAAAGCTATTGGCTTAAATTAATCCTTAAAGTCATTGATTTTGCTATCAGATCCCCCAAATCTTGTTACTTTTGATTGGAAGAAATATTTTAAAGAACTTATAAGAATTATGGCTCCTAGTAGCAAATTTAGGGGCTATTTGGATTGGGTGTTTGAATGGGAAAGAAGGGAGAAAGCTGCCAATTTGTCAGCTTTTTGTAACTTTCCCTCAAAATTCTGCCAAATTGGCAGCTTTCCCTCTCCGTTCCCCTTCAAAACACCCGATTCAAACGGGCCTTAAAATTGCTACTAGGTGCCACAGTGACTAACAATTGGGCAAAACTTCTGACAAGGCGGGAGGGGAGGGGAGGGGAGGGGGGTCCAATAGCAATGTCAATGATTTGAGGATTATTAGTCTGAAATGTTGAAGATTTAAGGGAGTATAAAATAAAAATGGACAACTGCAAAAATGCTAACAGGAAATGGAGATTCATGAAAATATGGAATCAGGACCTCACTCTGAGAATCTACCAAGAAAAATATAGTTTGCAAGTAAATAATGTTTTGTGAGAACTAATATACAGTAATGAAAGTTCGGATGGACAAAACTGTAAAAACATTCGTTCGATGGACATCGGAACTGAAATGCAAAAAAACTCCCCAGCTTATGAACGAATTTATTTTTCACCGCCTCATCTTCATCATTTTTATTTATAGTTCAACATTAATACCCTCCAAAATTATCCAAAGACAACAATGATATTGCCGAAATTGCAGCTCCCCACTCATCTAGTGAAATCCTTCTCTTGCTCCGCCGCCAAAACTACCACCCTTCAAGAAATCGCTGCCAACCGCAAAGGTATCATTTTTTATCCACTTTTTTAAATTAAATTAAAAAAAAAAGAGTAGCGTAAAAGTGTTAGCTGTTAGGAGGAAGATATAAGTATAGTAACTGAGAACAATGTATATTCTTTATGAAGTCTTTTGTTATTTTAGTGGTAGAAACACATGGAAGTGTGAGCACATTTCCTGTTTGATGATTTGTCTCAGAGAATTATAGTTTCGAACGGCGTAGGAGAAAAAATTGAAAAAAGTTAGGAGATTGAGAAGGTGGGTTCCTTCAAACGTACTTTTTGAATAAGAATTCATTCTTGGTAATGGACTTTAGATTAGGTTAAGCTTATCAGGCACTATGCAGTAGACACAGAGCTTCACTTCGGATCGATCGTAGACTGGATTCCGATTTGTCCACTCTGAGGTTCAAGCTTGCTGCATCGAAAATAATGTGTGTGGAGAAATCAGAAAAACCAGATTTTCTGGCATAAGTCGACTTGTCAGTGTGCACGAGTCGACTTACGATCTGCACTGGAGTTATGGTTTTTTCGCTCTGCCAAGTCGACTTATCAGGCCTTACGAAGTGTGCTCTAGTTGCTGTTTTTCTCTCTGCCAAGTCGACTTATGGTCTCTGTTAAGTCGACTTACGATGGGTTTTTTGCATAATCAGGTTTCCTGTTTGCAGTCTGATTGGGTTTTTGTTTTGATATAAATAGGAAAACGATTTGTTAGGGTTTTTTAATCAGAGATTTGAGGAATCTTTTGAGCATTGTGAGAGGGAGATATTGTGAGAAAGGTGAGATCTTTGGTTGAGGGTTAGTTTGAGAGATTTTGTGTGATTGTAATCCTTTGTACTCTCCTTGAATTAGTGAAATCTCCCCATCCTCTCCCCGTGGACGTAGGCAAGTTGCCGAACCACGTATATCTCTGTGTTTGGTTTGATTTGTCGTAATTGGCTTGGTTTGTGCAAGTGTGTGGCTTTCTTCTTCTGTGATCTCAAGTTCGTTATGTGTGCGTGCAACGCTTCCGCATAGGCGCGCGACAATGTGATCCTTAACTGAATCTCATGTCGCATGTATTAGTTACCACCCTGCTATTATTCAGCCGCTTAAACTGATTTCAGTCATTTCTTGATGTTCCAGATATCCTAGGTTGGTCTCTAGTCAATTTTAGGGTATCTGAAGATGCTTCCATATCGAAAGCCTCTCGTAGGCTGTTTGTTGCATGAAATTTACTTTATGATCAAAGCACAATTCTATGGATTAGCTTTTAGCCCGTCATTCTCGAGGCGTGCAAAAAATGTTTTGCGCTTTATACTCAGTTGTGCCTTACTCAATTGCGCCTTCACTCTGATCTTGTTGGTTATCAATCTTCCCGAAAATTTTGGAGTTTTCATGTGCCTCCTTTTGAATTTCATTTAACGCGCATGTACTTAACTCAAATTGGTATCCACCTCACAATATAAGACCCAGTGATGTAGTTAGGCTTAACCTTGGGGCAAGAACAAAATATAGTCTCAATGTTTAGTAGGCACAAATAATAGAAGACATAAAACTACCCAATTTCTACTTCTAACTCTAGGTGAACTTAAGTTATATTTGGAGGTTGATCACGCTAAGCTGTTTTCTTAGGTCTAGCAAGAGTAGTTCTGAAAAAAGGGAAGACACAACTCTTTCGAGATGGAAGTCCAATGGTTTACAGCGGTGCAGTTGATAGAATTATTGGTAGACCGCCCCCAAAAACAGGTGATACTGTTCTTGTAGCAGATGGAACTGAGAAGCCAATTGGATGGGGTGTATACAACTCTGTATCCATGTTTTGTGTTCGACTTATGCAGCTTGAAGAAGAGGCGACAAGGTAATCATAATGAATATTTCAATCATGGTCCTACCATACATTCATTACTTAAATTGTTTTTAACTTCTCAGGGATCCTTATTGTGCATTGGATATGGAAAGACTGATTGAGATAAGATTTGATGCTGCTGTAGAATTACGTAAGAGGATGGGGCTTCCATCAGCCGATACTAGTGCATATCGGTTGGTCAACAGTGAAGGAGACAGGTAATGAAGTTTTCGTGCATTTTAATGCTGCATTGTTCCTCATATTTCACCGCATGACGTCTACATTCAAGTTACTTAAATAAGATACCAACATGGCTCTTGCACATGATACTTGGATGCTTAGACATGACTTGTCCTTCCTTAAGAGTCTCATGCGCAAATTCAAATCTTTCTTGCATGCTGCTTCTGATTTCCATCTTACTCTAGATTATCTCCAAATAATTTCTTTTAGTTATGGATTTTTGTTCCTTAATATATTACAGATTATCAGGTCTAATCGTTGACGTTTTTGGTGATGTTGCTGTGGTAGCTTCATCTGCTGCTTGGGTTGAGAAATACAAACAAGCAATAGAGCTCCATGTTGGTAGAATTAATGGTGTAAACCACGTAAATTGGAGGCCATCTGTTGATATTTTAAAGGAAGAAGGACTGGATATATTAGATTCAAAAGAAAAGACATCACCATATACTGAAAGAGTGAAGGTATGGCCCAAAATTAACTTTATCATATGTTCCAAGATCCTTGCAGGTTAAGACTCAAAAATTTGCTGACACTGGAAAATATTACAATGCTACAAATGGCATTATTTAGCGCAACAAGAGACCCTTTTTGTTTATCTTTCTGAACTATTTGATTCAAGTTCAAGTAAGCTCATGCATATGCTTTTTACTTAACTGTTAATGGTTCATAAACATGTATCAGCCCTCCTATTTTATAGGGGGGAATGAATAGTATAACTCAAACTACACGGTTGGTTGGAGTTGAGTACTAGAATATATCAAAATTACAAGTAAACCAAAAGATGTGTACAAATTTTGTGGGGTACGTTCTTTATAGAAACATTGATAATAATATAAGTGCAGATAGCATTAATTGATCCCTATAGGAAGCTAAAAGTATTATTCTTAACATTGATTACTATTTGGATTTTGCTCAAAACTTGTAAATGTCAATTCAAACAAGTCTTCCGTGATGTTTTCTTATAAATATTTTCTTCATGTAATTGGCCATGTATTGTTTGCTAAACATACTAGAATTCAGGTGGAACCTCTACATGATTCATGATTAGCTTTACCAAATAGAATTTCGTTGGCATGTGGTTACCCATCTCTGTGTGTGTGCAGACGCTGAGGAATGTACTTGCATCCAAAATATCACCACATTAGTCTATACTTTAGGTAGTTGTCAATGGGTTCAACATGTAATTCATTGGATGCATGTGTTCATTAATTCTTTGTGAGATATTGGACATCTCCGAATTTTTTTATCCTATGTTACTGTTCTATTATATATTCCCCTCAAATCGCTTTAGAAAAGTAGTACTGGTAATATATTTTATGCGTATCCATTGTTATGTAATGCTGGCCTACCAGTTGCTTAATGATATCAAGTTACTGTGCAAGGTAATGGAGAATGGAGTATGCTACTTGGTATCATTGGAAGGTCAGAAAACTGGATTTTATGCAGACCAACGTGAAAACCGTCAGCTCATATCATTAATTTCTAAGGATCAGAAAGTTCTTGATGTGTGCTGCTACACTGGTGGTTTTGCTTTCAATGCAGCACGTGGAGGTGCTACTGATGTCCTTGGTAAAAAACAGTAAGCTCGAATACAGTTCCATACTAGCTATAATCTAGTAATTTTGGATTTCTATTGTAGTACCGGTGTTTGATATAGTAAACATATGTGTTTAGACTGTTGAATGGGGTAGGCGCAGAACTAAATAAGTGACAGTACTTATCCTTGTTGTTATCAAGATTGTAGGTTATATGTCTGATTAAATTTTATAATTATGACATTATCAGGGATTGATTCCTCATTGCCGGCTTTGGAGCTTGCCAAAGAGAATATCATTCTTAATAAGCTGGACCCAGCTAGTGTTTCATTTCTCAGAGAAGATGCAACTGAATTCATGAAAAGAGCAGCATCCAGAAATGAATCATGGGATTTAGTGATTCTAGATCCTCCCAAACTAGCACCTAGAAGAAAGGTTTTCCCTCAACTGCCAACTTTCATACAAGTTTATTCTAGTCTGTAGGCGTATTTTGTTGTCAATATTTTCCAAATACTGTTCTACTTCCTTTAATTGATTTTTTTGGTTTCACTAGTATGCAACCAGATTAGGCTGCAAGAAGAATACTTTTGGTAGGACAGTTATTTGCAGCTGAAGCGTCATTTTGGCACCTTAAATAGGAGAATCCAATTTGAACTCGTTTGTCTGATGCTTGTTTTTCATTATAAAACCTAGAAGTTTTGGCAGTGCTGGATTGATTAAGCTTTAAATTTCATGAGGTGTTAGCATACCATATGTCTAGATTTTGAGTAGGAAATAATTATGAAACTTTGCATGTTGATATTTATTGCTTCTAATGAGAAGTGCACTCTTACATTTGTTATTTCATGTTAATGAGGAAAATGGTCTTACCATTTGGAAGGCATATGAATACATTACAATTTGCGATAGCTTTATTAAATTTCTATCATGAGAAGGGTCTTAAATAATGCAATCATAAGTTCTTTTCAGCCCTCTCATTTCCCTTGTGGAGTAAGGTTGCAGGGTTGTCTGGGAATATTTTGTATGCTTCAGTAAATTTTCTGTGATCATCACATGATTACCAATTATTTGTTGTTTCTAATTCTCAGGTTCTACAAAGCGCATCTGGTATGTATAGAAATTTGAACTCATTAGCAATGCAAGTTACAAAGAGAGGAGGCCTCCTCATGACATGTTCGTGTTCAGGAGCTATGACTCAAAGCGGAACATTCCTGCGTACCCTTCAGGCAAGTGATATTTTTTCACTTTTATAGATGAAAATTCATACTCACTTTTATCACCTGCGGCAATCCTTTGTTAACTTTGAGACTCAATTTATCACTTCAATAAGCTCAACACGTGTCATTTATTTATCATCTATCCCTGTTGGTTGGTCTCATTGAAATTTAATCAAAATAGGCCAATGCACAGCATAGGGTTATGAATTTCAGTATAGAGTAAAGATAAATATGCACAATTACCATACACCGATAATCGATCATAGTCTCTCTTTAAACTTCTAACTTGACATATCAATATCCAAAATTCCATCACCGTGATATAAGATCTCCTGGAACATGGTTTATGATACAATTCCTGAATTATGCTCTCATTGTAAACTTTTGGTTAATCTTTCACAATTCTTGGAAATCCCATGTCTCATAGCCTAGACATTCTAATAGCCAAAAGCATAGTTTGTGTGTATGCTTCAATGTCATTGCGTGTGGTTTATAATCAGTACTATAGCCAGAAACCCATCTTTATTTATCATGAATGAAAGCAATGTTTCAGGAATTGGTGAACTAGAACGTCCTATTCTTATAAATTTGCTTTTAAATTTGCTGGCATTGCCTAATTCAATATATAGCTGCAGTTCAGTGATGTACTCCCGCTAAATGCTCTAAACCAAGTGAGCGATATGTAATTCATCCCGCTTACCATCTTACATCAAGTTTCAGTTAAAAATGTACAAAGATCTTCTCCCAAAATTTTTGAGGTTGCTACATTGAATCCTAATTTTCCATTTAGTTTTTTTAAGTATTATCTCCTATGTTAATTTAAGTATTGTCATATACTTCTACTTTGTCGGTATACCTCTTGTTCTCTTTGCTCTATAATCTTGATCACATTCCCTAACCGGTGCACCAATTAATTGACAAGCATCTAGTAAACTTTCCCTCTATTTTTGTCTCAGGGTGCTGCATCGATGGCACAAAGAAAGATTACAGTTGTGCGGCAAGCTGGAGCAGCCTGTGATCATCCAATAGACCCATCATATCCAGAAGGAGCTTATCTCACCAATTACTTGCTCAGAATTTTGTGAAAGATGACCTTTTAAAACTATGAGCTCTAGCATTTATTGAATCCTTGGACATTCTTTGTGTTCATCTGTGTTGTAACTAATTGCTGATGATATTACCTCTTTTAAATTTTGCATGCTGAGGATTACACCTTATTTGTTGCATATCTATGGATCTCATCTCTCTGTTGGTGTCAATTGTTGTAAGCATTGGCGATGGATTTTCCCAAGCAGCCAATATTTTAGAAATCAACTATTTGAAATTTTGCGAAATGGGTCGCCACTTTATATGCGTTATTTCCTTTGATTGATATTTGGGTAAGAATAACTTGCTTAATTAGCTTCAGTTTCAATCCCCATTACGGACACGTATGCTCATCCAACATAAATTAAATTTAAGTTTAATTAAACATTTATTAATTACCGACTATCTGTTATTAATATGGGCAACTATAGTTTCAATTTTCCTTTTACCTTGTCAGCGGAGCTACTAGCCTTCTTCGTACATTCTCCTGTCATATATGCTTCTTCTATAGAAATGAGGGGCTACTATCAGTTTACAGTGTATGGTAATGGAGAATGGAGTATGCTACTCGGTATCAATGGAAGGTCAGAGAACTGGAATTTATGCAGACCAACGTGAAAATCGCCATCTCATATCACTGATTTCTAAGGATCAGAAAGTTCCTGATGTTTGCTGCTACACTTGTGGTTTTGGTTTCGAGGCAGCACTTGCCAGTGCAACCGATGTCATCGGTAAAACACAGTAAGCCTGAACTCAGTTCCTAGCTTTTATCTAGCAGCTTAGAATTTCCACTGCAATAGTGATGTTCGATGTAGTAAAATCTATGTCTATGTTAAGACGAATGAATGGTGTGGGCACATGAACGAGACAAATGATTTGACTTATCCTTAATGTTGCCAAAAGATCGTGGATTAGAAGACTGAGACAAGTTCTATAATTATGTCATTATGAGGGATTGATTCTTCGTCACCTGCTGTTGAGATTGCGAAAGAGAATATCATTTTTAATGAACTGGACCCAGGTAAAATCTCGTATCTCAGAGAAGATGCAACTGAATTCATGAAAGCGGTGACGTCCAGGAATGAAACATGGAATTTAATGATTCTAGGTCCTCCAAAACTCGCACCTAGGAGAAAGGTATCATCTCAAAGCTGCCTACTTCGTGCAAATTGATTCTGATTCTTAGAGATACTTACACTGTCACTATTTTCCAAATCCTGGGCTACTTAATTTAGTTTGATTACTTGTTTTTGTTATCATACAACCAAATCAGTAGCTGAAGCAAACCAGTAGCTGAAGCGCTTCGAAAAAAATGAGAAACCCGTTTTGGCACCTAGAATAGGATCCAAATTGAAGTCATAATTTGATGCCTATGGAAAATCCAAAAGTTCAGGTGAAGTTGGCTAAACCTTTTAAATTTCTCAAGGTGTTGACGTGTCATATACCTAGCTTTGCACAGAAAAATGATTATAAAGCTTGTGGGAAGTGCATGCACGTATGTCCTTTCATGAAAATGAGAAAAATGGTTTTACGATTGGACAACGAATATGATAACTTTAAAATGCGCAATAGCTTTTGCAAGTTTGGGGAGTTGAATAAACGCGATCATCCTCAGTATCTCGTATGCCAGCGAAATTGCCATGGTCATCACATGATTCCCAGGTACTTGTCTCTTCTAACTCTCAGGTTCGAAAAGGTTCATGCATCTGGTATGTATAGAAATTTGAACTCATGAGCAATGCAAGTTACTAACAGAGGTGGCCTCCTCATGACATGTTCGTGCTCAGGAGCTATGACTCGAAGTGGAACTTTCCTGTGTACCCATCAAGCAAGCGACATTCTTATCCCAAGGAGTCGCAACCTTAAATTCTTAAATCATACCATGCTGCCTTCAATTCTGTTAACTAAATGCAAGAAATTGACATGCACCCAGTAAACTTTTCAGCAGTATTTGTTTGTTTCAGGGCGCTGCATCAATCGCGCAGAGAAAGATCACGGTTGTACGGCAAGCTGGATCAACTTGTGATCATCCAGTAGACCCAGCATATCCAGAAGGAGCTTGCCTCACCAATTGACTCGCTCAGGGATGTGTGAAAGATGTCCTCCTGAAACTACGAGCTCTATAGCATCCATTGGAACTTCAGACATTATCTTTTTCGCCCTTTTGTATTGTAACTAAATGCTGATGGTGATACATCGTTTAAATTTTGCATGTTGAGGATGACATCTCATTTTGCTGCATATCCATAGAGCTAGTCTCTCTGAAACTGATACGGAGCGAGCCATGTCTCTTATAGCTTATAGATATGAGCTTAAATCTTTGGTCACGTAGACGACTGAACTCGCTATGGATGAGCATCGAGCTTCCCGAAATGTTCAGAGGTATGATGAGCAAATGCCATGCCCAAGAGCTGTGAATTTCTCATTTCTCATCTCCTCTTTCGTGAGATCTTAATTGCACTTCATTTTGATTATCAGACAATAGAGTCAAAGAGCTGTGAATTTCTCATGTTTCATCTCCTCTTTCACAAGACAGCCTTGCTCTTGTTAAGTTACATATGCCTCTGTCGTCACTGATACATTGCAATAAGGTAGATTAATAGTTAAGAAATATTCTAGTAACGTTAATGTTAATTTAACAAAACCATTGGAGAACAACTTTGACATTAATCACTTTTCAATCAATGTATCAATGATGAGCTCGCCTTTACTGACATAAGGTTTCGATACACAAGCAAATGAAGGTGATAAACAATAAATCAGACTTTTTAATCACAAGTTTCAAGCTACGAAACAAGTCCCAACAGTTTCAACTCGGTTACAAATCACATAAACCACCACACGATGAGAGTGTCCTAGAAAAGAATAAATATGTATCTTTTCCGGTAAGATGCATTTAACATTGTACATTTTTCTGATAATTATACACGCACGAAATGCCAAGTAAAGATAAGCGGAGCTCAGCTTTGCTATTTCATATACAATGGATGGATGAACTCAGATACACAAAGCATAAAGATGTGAAACCGAAACAGGCCCAGGTATATTATCACTTCAGCTGCAAGACTAGATGGAACATTTAGTGACCCCCTGGATTTCTGTTCCATGACAAGTATGATGGATCACCAAGCTTCCTGCAAATTTTGAACGTAAAAATTTGAACAAAGAAACAAAAACAAAAAAATTTCACAAAACCCAGAGAATTTTATAAATCATAGTAAAGCCTCCTGAACTGACGGCACTATACAAGTTATCATGCACTCTGCATGTGACAACTTTTGGGCAAGTTTACCCCCACCAACTAAATTTAACTTCTACAATACCCTTTTTACGCCAAGGGCGGGTAAAAAAAGTAAAAAGGGTTGTCTCGACTTTTCGCTCTGCTTGTTAACGTTGCTAATGAAAATTTCCAATAGTTCAGGGGGTTTACTATAATTTGGAAGTTTTGGAGGGGTTTGTATGATTTATAAAGTTCAAGGGGTTTGTGCAAAAACCCAATGCTTCATTTTTCTTTTTTTTATTTTTTTAAATTTACCCAAAAAGAATTTAGCAATTATTAAGCACATATGTCTTGCTATACTAGTTACTCCATATGCAAGTTAAGTACAATTCATCATGTTGTTTTCTAAGATTGTCTGAGAGACTCACCTTGGCTTCACCAAATATACAATGGTAAAGGCTAGTGCCAAGAAAAAGCAAAATCCTCCAACAGTTAGATATGCAATGCCGAGAAAGTCGTTCTTTCCTCCTATCCAGGTTGTGGTCGAAAGGACCAACTTCTTCTTGCCTCCAAAACTGTATGTGTTGTAATTATTTTCGAGGTGAACGATTATAGTATCATTTGCTTTGAGATCCACCTCTATCCTACCATACATCTTCCTAAATGTTGGAAGGGCTGCAGTTCTCATCCAAACAATGAGGTCTTCTTGATCACTCAACTGTTAAGACAAACATCAACGAAGTAAATATTAAAGAAAGCAACACCAACATGGAATTTATGATGTTTGAATAGGCTTGTGATGGGTAGCTTTGTACCACATAAATATTGAAACTATGGATTAGAAAGTATGAGAAGATGTCTCTGATGCTAAGCAGAAAAGCACAGTACTAACATTCTTCAACTAACAGTTTCTATCTGTTACACCAAGTAGGCAATGCTTATGAAAGTGGGATTTGCATTCAAGCAGCTCCAAAAGTTCATGTCAGCATGTAGATATATTTACAAAAATTGAGATCTTAACCATGTTTTACAGATATTTTTTATAACATGGCATAGCGAAATATTCATGGACTTAGGATCATGGACTCAGTTATTTTTGGCGAAGGTTTTTTTTACTTTCATGATTCTAGTACCCAGTACAAAGTCTCAACTTTGATGTTAAAACAGTGCTGAAGTTAATTAAAGAGATGAACGAGTATCCACATTCAAAGAAGTGATTCTTGGTAGTCTGACCAAAGTAGTTTGCAAGCTTAAGTAGATAACATACTCATCTTTTCCTCTATCCCATGATTCGTTTAAGTAGGAAAAGTGGAAAACTATCCTTTCAATGCTTATCAATGCTATACATTCTGATCTAAATAGTATGCAAGCATATTCAGGTTAAGAAATAGAAAACTTACAGACTTCTTAGGATCAAGTTTTCCACCACCTATCAACGTCCCATTCTGGAAGTTCTTAGGAAAGACATCTTTTCCAAATTTGTGATCCCTGTCACTCTTCCAAGAAATGTTCTTCTTGTTCACTTCCAATTTATCCTTCCCACGGGCAAAGCTGTAGGTATCATTAAACAAACTCCATGCAATGAGACCACAAGGAACAATTGGAGCCCCATTTGAGGTGGTCTTTTCAGGATCACATCCGCTCGTGCTATTAGCTTTTTTACGATCTCGCAGCTGGTCATCATTTCGGCTCTTCACATACCTGCATTTTGATTTTGGCCAGAAGGAGAATAAGAAATTGTTCTTCTTCAAGAACCACATATTTTTCTACCTCGTAGAACAAAAAGCTAAATGAAGAAGAGTAAGTAGCAGGAATAAGAAATTCTTCTTCTACATTCTGCCTCTTCACATAACTTGACCAATAAGAGCATAAATGAATCAGAGAAAATAGCAGTCATGAAAAGATGGATAAGTGGTAAAGAGTAATGCATAATCTCATGAAATTCGAACCAGGAGCTGCATATATTGAGCATAAAGCCATGGGCAGAAAATATTAATGGTACGGGCAGGTGACAAACATGGATGTATACAAGGATAAAAGAGAGAGGTGGAAAAAGGTAAGTGGGCCCAAAAGGGAAGGTACCAACTTTGTACAACATACATGATATATTTTGTGACACTAACTTCAATTTAAATTATGGAAACAATGACATATAATAAATTATCATCCGAGATACTTAGAATGCTCGTCGGATGAAAATTGACTACAAATGAAAGATTATGTAAAGAGAAGACAAACATCAAAGAATGATGACAAATGGCTGACCACAAATGAGTTGCAAAGTCAGAGTCAATTGTGAATAAGGTGAATTCATATGTACCTCCTATGATTCTGATAGAAGTTATCAAGCTGATAGTACACATAAATAGGAGCATCCATATCCTTCTCCACCTACAAGAAATACACAACTCATACTTCAGTAAGGCACTTTCATGCGAGCGTTTCGTAGGCACCTAGCACATTGCTCTTGACTTGGACATTAGAAAAATGATAATAACAACCACAATTCATGTCAAAGGTGACAAGGCAATTACAAACTAGAAGTTGTGTCAATAATTTCATGACTGCTATTAAACGACTGAGCACTACACAAAATGTTAGAAACCTCCTTACTTTTAAGTGTTTTGTGCAGTTTTTGTTAGATGTAGGATCCTGTATGTAGGCCAACTTAGAGTCTTTATTAGTAACATTTGTTGGTAGGCACTGTTCCTCATATCGATAAACAATTTCGACAACCTGAAAGAGAAGGAAAGTCGCCACTATAAGAGAACTCACTGTCTAATGTTTCAGCACAATTACAGAAAAAAAATATTAGAACAGAAGTCTCAAATCTGTTAAAATATGAGAATACATTGTGAGAAGCGAACAGTGAGGCGATGCCAATGGGGATGAAAATAGTGCCGATTATTGCAAACACTGAAATCACCTGTAGAACATGGAGAGCACATTGTTAAGTAAGCAGCATTTCCGAGTTAATATTTATAACCAACAATTAGTAAAACATACCCATTGGGGAGTGAGAATAGGCTTGCAAGCTGGAAGCTCCTGTTGAGTAAACTTCGAATCTGAAAGGCAGAGCAAAGAGCACATTTATTAACTTAGTTCCACCAGAGTATATAATCTATTGTTCATTGAGACCACAAGCTAAAGCTGCTAAACCATAAAATAAATTCAAAAAATCAGTAAGATCCAGAGCAATGTTAATGGTAAAAGCTAAGAATTCCAAAAGAACAGGAAAGATGTAGCCTGACCATAAAAACCAAAAGCAGGAAACAAATATGATTAAAGAAACCAAAACTATGTTAATACAGAAAACTAATGGAAAAAGATCATGGCAAACTCATTTAAGTCTAGCTTCACTATCTAGCATTAGATCACAGCAGAAGAACCGGATAATAAATCAAGTGAAAAATCATAGTTGGAAATTCTCGGAACCTATAGTTAATATGAAGACAAAAACAAAATTTGTAGATGCAACAAAAGAAAAAATTTCAAGGAAAAGTTAGCATTCGTCCTCGTAGAATAAATAACAAGCTTTTTTTATAAAGAAAATAGCAACCAAAACTGTATCCTCTTCATGGCAACTTGATAGGGGAGACTCCAATTCTCTGATCACAACCATCTACTACCATTTATATGTCTATAAACATTAAATGTTAAGTGGTTATGATTCATTTTCAAATCTAACACTTAGCATATTACCCATAGTTACACTCATTAACACTTTTCATTCAAGGCAAATCACAGATGTCCACTAACAGTCTGACAGGTAACTAAATAACTGCCAGGGATGATCCAAATCCTAGTCAAATATGATCCAAAAGAAGAGACCTTTCAGTGAAAATTTCAGCTTGGACACAACTAATAGATCAATTAAGGTTGGAGTAAGAAAAGTCATCAATTTGAGATTTAAGAGACCAGATCACCTAACAAATATATGCGAAATAAACCTTTCTTTTAACGAAAAAAAGTCAAAATTGATCTTATCTCTAAAAATACTTCTAGACCCATAAGGGAGAGATCTAAGTTATCTAAGGGAAAACAGGCTTAAGCAGAGAATCCCCACTAACAAGAAAAGCATACAGATCAAAAACCCTAACACAAACCAACCGAACAATATCCAATTCAACAAACCCTAGCCCAAAATCTCAATCTCAAACTAACTCACAATCAACAAAACTAAAAGACACCCATTAAAATTGAACACATCAAAATCATAACCCCCAACAAAAACTCACACTTTGGCCTCTTATTCTTCCTCTGAGCCGTCGCATCCCCCGATCCAGAGCTCGAACCAGCTCCCGTCGGCGTCGAATTGTTCATCATCCCTCAAAAACTTGCAAAAAAAATCAAGTAATTACGCCAAAAATCGATCTGGGTCGCTGCTAAATCTCAAAGAAAAAAAAAATTCTCCCTTTTTCTCCCTCTCTCTTTGTGGTTTATAAGAGTTGGTTGTTTTTTATGCGGAGACCAAAGACTTTTATCTCTCTCTTGGGCTAGGGTTTGACTGAGGAGAGAGAAAGAGAGAGGAAGGGGGAGGAGAGAGGAAGGGTCTAGTTTGGCCGGCGACTCTACGATAGAAGAAAGAGGAGGGGATTTTGAGGCGTTTCTGGGGTCAACGCGGTGATCTCAATGAGAAAATGTCGACGGTGGGTGGCTTTGGCTTTGGCCTTTGATTGCGGACGGTTTGGGTCTAACCCGGATTCGAAATTGATAGATCCGGATCCGACCTTAATATGTTGGTGTATATTATTCATGGATGAAAGATTGTTATGCTCTGTATTAATGTATGGCTATCAATATATATATATATATATATATATATATTGATGAACTAAATCTTTGTTTAAAATTCTTAACGGGATTAACTATATATAAGTACTATGAGATATGATGCAATTACACGAGTAATCCTAAAATCTATGTAACTACGTAGATAACACCGGCGTTACTGATTATAATTATGTGGTGATCCTAGGTTCTACTTTTACGCAGGCTTTAGGATCACTCGTGTAGTTACACCTGAATATAATTTCCTTCTTAATATGTTAAAGATCATATTGTTGGGAAAACTGTGAATAATGGATAGAAAATAAAGACATTCTTAACTTTGGCGATTGGATTTTAGGCGTGGCAACGAATTGGATCTATATTTTGTGTGCAATCGGGGCTGACCCACTTTCACCCGACTCCAATATACTAACGAGGGACCAAACTGTACAAGTACAAATGAGAAGAACTTTTCAAACTTCTAGATGAACATACATATGCTGCCGTTTAATTGAAGACATGCATCCAAGAAAATAATGCAGCTTGTCCAAAATATGTTAGCATATCTAAATCCTCCACGTGAGAAGCGAGCCTGGAAAAAAGGTTAAAAAAATTTTCAATGATACTACATACACATTAATAGGATAACTAGAATATATATATAGTAATCTTTATATACGTGTAATGTACGTGGTTAAATATTAAAATAATTTACTTTTTTATATTATTACTATAAATAAGTCAGATTTATTTTAATTATTAGATTTGCTATAATTTTATTTAAACATTATAAAAAATTTAATGTAATGGATTTTTATGCTAAACTAGGATCAATATACTTAACTGGGATATCATAATTGATTTTTGCAAAAAAAAGATATCAGTTGACATAATAATATCTTTAAGCAGAATAGTAAAATAAAATAAGTTAAATTGATACTACATGTCATATTCTAAACTCTACCAATCCTAAGCTATAATATGGAGTCAAGAATGAATAACAATATCATTATGAACTATAGTTCTAGTAATGAAAAAATAACATTTCTTATTGCATTGAAAATAGAATTACATTGCACTTTTCAACGTTATAAGCTCATGTTTTATAATAAACAATCTCAAAAGCAAACATAAA
>BQKN01061725.1:60021-78326 GCA_022839385.1 Asparagus kiusianus
CTCTTGAGCTGTATTTGGATATTTATTAGCATTTTTTGACGCCTACAATAATAATATATTATATAATAATATATGTTATTAAAATATTATATAATATTATAATAAATACGTTATACTATAATTACTAATTAATATTATATAATAATATATTACATAATACTATTAATATATGTTATTAAAATATTATATATATGTTTTTAAAATATTAATATATGTTATTATATAATATTATTAATATATGTTATTAAAATATTAATATACGTTACTAAAATATTATATAATATTATAATAAATACGTTATACTATAATTGCTAATTAATATTATATAATAATATATCATATAATATTATTAATATATATTATTAAAATATTATATATGTTATTAAAATATTAATGTATGTTATTATATAATATTATTAATATATGTTATTACAATATTATATAATATTATAATAAATACGTTATACTATAATTACTATTATATAATATTATTAATATATGTTATTCAATTATGTTATTAAAATATTAATATATGTTATATTTTATATATCATGTCATATATTTATAATATAATTAGCATGTATTAGTTAAGTAATACAAAAATATTTTAAAATTATCCAAATTGCCTTCAAAGTGGAGCAACATTGTTCCAATATGGAGGATGTGGTAAATTTTTACTATTGGGATAAAATTTTTGTATATGAGTGAGGTAATTTTATCCCAAGTGGTGTAATTATCTCACTAGTGTTCCAAAAAACCAATAACACAAAAAGCTATTATCCTTGTTCCATTGTCCCAATGAATAACATTATGAAATAGAATCTCTAAAATTATCCCATTATCCCCTAAAAAATCCCAACCAATAACCCCCCTAAGAGTTAACATCCGCTGACATAAGAAAAAAGAGGGCAAATTTGGGATTTGAGCCAGCTGACATGTCTAATCATGAGCTGACATGTCTAATCAACTGCTGCCTGCTGGCATGAGTTGGAATCATGATGGAGGGGCCTTGGGCACATTTTTTTTTCAAAAAAAAGGGGCTAAAGCACATTAAAAAAAATAGGAGGGGTTGAGACACATTGAAAGTTCAAATTTAGGACCTAGAAACAATTTTCCCTAATTGTTATACAAAACATGTCAACATCTCTAGTTTAAAAACAAAACAAAACAATGTCATGATCACGATCACTTCTCACTCCCCCCAACCGAACAATAAAATAGTAAAAAAAATCAAAAAAAATCATACACAAAACTTGATCGAGTGCGGTTCATGGCAGCAGCTAATTTGTCCCTCGCTGCCTCCTCACTTGCTCAATCATCGTCAATCTCTTGGAAAAACCCGAACCCTTGAGAAAATATCCAAATTAAATCCTCTTGAGAAGTAAACAGGGAGGAAGTGAGGAACCTTCAAGCTCCCGGACAAAAAAAAAAGAAAAAAAAAAAGAGAGGAGCTCGATGTCGATGCTCCGCGTGTCCTTCATATCTCGCCGCCACCTGCTCTCTTCCCCTTCCTGCTTCCGCCGAAGAGTACGCTCTTAAATCCCCGAAACCCTAGTTTCTCTTTCATCGTCTCAGTTTCTCTCTCGAACGCAGTTCGCAATTCCCTCTTTTTTCTTTTTTTTTTTTTGCATCAAGATTTGATTTTGATACTTGTCTCTCGTTTATTTGAGGGAATTCTAAACTGGGGTTTGATTGCATTGGCAGATGAGCACCGATCCGAAGGAGGCGGCGACCCGGCTGAGGGATTCTGGGCTGTTGAGGAGCCAAGGGTTTGTTGGTGGCAAATGGGTTGATGCGTGTGATGGAAAGACCTTTGAGGTATTCCAAGTTCTTAAAGTTCTCCTCTTGCCACCTTTTTTTAAAACGTAGTTCAGTTTTTGGATGTTGTGTTCTGTGACTGAAGATGACTTTATAAATAGAAGGTACTGGATAGTTGTTAGGATAACTAGTTGCTTTGGGGTTTGAATTATAAGATGTTGTTTATGATAGGGGAAAAAATGGTTTTTGAAGATAATTGACTCTGAGCTGAGTGTCGGTAATTGTCAAATTATGTCGCAATTCTTCCCTTTAGACTTGCGAAAGCAATAGGTCTTAACTATCTGCTATGAGTTTTTAATTTTTGTTCTTTTTCCTGTTATTAACATGCCTTCAGCCCACTGGAGTTGAAGGCTGCTATTTTCCCAAATACCTAAGACTAGGTCATTTGATTCCTTTGTAATAGCGGCCTGTGTAAACATTTCTCACTCCTCTATTGTCTTTGAAATTTTGCAGATTTTAGATTACTAGCATCTCATTTATTTATGAGTAATTGCTCAAAGGCATGGTCCTTGTCCTGTTTTATTACACCACGCTCCCCTACTTGCGGTTCACTATAGGACTGTTGTTCTTATTTGCTATAAGTAATAAGTCTACCATGGTTTTCGGAGAAAAGCACCCGTGCAGACTCAACATACATATGACTAAGATTTTTCATGCTATGTTACATATCCTTGAGTTGTGATATACTTGCTTATCTGTAATAATTCTTGATGAGTTTCTCTGTGCTTGTTACTTGTCCTGCAATACCCTCAGCATATGTCAGTGAGTTACATATAAGTTGGAGTAAACAAAACTGTTCATTAAGAATTACAAAGTACAGTCATGTCATCTTGCTTCACATGGTTGAGGTTTAAGGTAGAGTTTTTCTGCACCGTGGCAAGTAACTAGTACTATTTTATGATTCTCATGACAGGTGCGAAATCCTGCTACCGGTGATGTTATAACAAATGTTGCAAGCATGGGAAAGAAGGAAACTTCAGATGCAATATCGTCGGCTTATAGTACTTTCAACTGTACGAACCTCACAAACCACATTCTAGTTGTTTTTCTCTTTCTTGCAATAGTTTCTAATGAGTACACACCTATTTCCTTCTAAGTTAAATGCACTACCCATGATTCATCCTGCCCATAAAATGTATACAAAGATGATATATTTGTGGTTTGGTTAAATCAAAGGCAACCTTAGGCAATCCAGTATATCGATTTCTTGGTACAACCTTTAATATAAAAGGTCTTGACCTCAATCAGCCATGCAGCGCCCAGGTGAAAATGTAGCACTCATGTCAAACTGAGATAGTGCTGGTCTTTCCTAACCTAAATATGCATATGATGAGCATCGTTATCATGATTGCCAAAAACTAGTCTGGAGATTCATGGGCTTAGCCCAGCTTGGCAACTTCTCACCTTTATACTGTATATATGACTCCTGAATTCTTATATAAATTCATATTCAATTTCTAAGTATTTGCTACATGATAACTTTCTGCTTTAATTCAAAGAATAATGGTTCTCAGTTTATTTTTTCATGAATAAAGTTCATATTATTTACTTTTGAACAGATGATGCTGTCAGTGACTTTTAGCAATGGAAAATAAAAATAGTGTTTTATGGTGTATCATTCAAAGAAAATATGTTTGAATAGAATGTCCTAAAATGTTTTGTATCTATGTTTAGGATGTGTAACTTTAATTATGATGAAAATGGACTACTACTTCCAGTACGATTGTACTATGATATTACTGAATGTATAAATGCAGAGGTTTTATGGTTTTTTTCAATAGGGAAATATTAAAACTTGTGGTTCTGTCCCTCTTTTGCAGCATGGAGCAGGCTTACTGCAAACGAAAGGAGCAAGTGTCTTAGAAAATGGTATACATGCAATATGTTAATATTCCTTATCATTATTTAGTGTATTATTTTTCTGTAGTAGTGCCGAATACAATGATTAAGAACTAAGGCTGCTTGAACCTCTCTTTTCTGACATTAGCTAGTTTTAAATATGTATTTCATGTCCAAACAAAAGCTGGTGTAATATATACATGTAATGAAATGGAAATCAGTTGTTAAAAAAAAAGGTCAGAATGTGTTCTACCTGTGTCACATTCTCAATTTGCTGTTTTATCAAGGCAAATGATTTCATTCTTCTCCTTTCTATATCTGAAGGTATGACCTAATGATTGCTCACAAGGAGGAACTTGCGCTACTTATCACATTGGAGCAAGGGAAACCTCTAAAGGAGGCGCTTGGTGAGGTATCAGATTGAATTATGCACTTAATAATAAATTAAAAAAACTGATTGCGGTCCCTTTATGTGTCTCTATCAATAATGGTTTACTTCCGAAGTAGTCATCGTTAAAAGTCTGCTCACAGGTTGCCTATGGTGCCAGCTTTATTGAATTTTTCTCTGAGGAGGCAAAACGTGTATACGGTGACATCATTCCTCCTACACTCTCTGATCGCCGACTGTTGGTGTTAAAACAGGCAACCCATTTTTCCTGCATCACTTTATAGTCTTATTATCTGTTGCTTTAGTATTTTCTTCATTGTGTTTCACAGTTGTAATTAACATTGCATCCATCATGTATTTGTCAATGATGGATGTAGATTTTTCTTGTGTATATCCAAGAGTATTTCTCTTGTGTTTGTAAATGTTGCTTTGACTGTACTTTCTATTAAACTTCTTGCATCATAGCAAATAAGAACTTATATTTTACTAAATTACTGTTAAGTTATAACAGCTAATCATTAACAAATCCCCCCCCCCCCCCCCGACCCCCATTTTTTTATATCTAATGCAGCCTGTTGGAGTGGTTGCAGCAATTACTCCGTGGAACTTTCCTTTGGCCATGATTACACGAAAGGTTAAAATTTAAAACAGTTAATGGAGCTGCTTAAATATTCACATAATTAAGACTATGTCCTTACTGATGATTATGTTCGCTAACTAAGGTATTGTCTCCAACAGGTGGGTCCTGCCTTGGCTTGTGGGTGCACGGTGGTGGTTAAGCCATCTGAATATACACCCCTCAGTGCATTAGCTGCAGCGGAGCTATCTATTCAAGCTGGAATACCTCCTGTAATTTCTCAACTTCTGCACTCTTATTGGTTTGCAGAATATGACAGGCTTTAAAATCATCTTTACATGAAATGGTGCAAAAAATTCTGAAGTTGATCCTGTATTCACGAGTCATAATTTTAAACAGAGTGATAAAACAAGAGCATAAAATATGTGGTGAACAATATCTTAGCTAATCCAATTGGATTGCGCCATCACCTACTCTTGATTAGTTTTTGTCCCCCACGGGTTTGATATCCTTTGAATCTTATGCAGCAGTTCTTATTTTATGATGAGCAGCCAAATTAACTAATTTGATATCTTGTCTTATGATAGTTCTTTGAAGTGTGCTTCTCTTTTGTGATAAAACAACAGCTTAAACCAGTAGTTTCAGTTCCACTTGTGTTTGTTACCATACAAGCCATTGGTCCTACATAAGGAGTCTGCAGATGCTAGTTTTTCAATATAATGGATTAAACACCTTTCTTCCTATTATAATTATTATTTTTTTCCACTTCTCATCCTTCAGGGTGCATTGAATGTGGTCATGGGAAATGCTTCAGATATTGGTGATACTTTACTTGAGAGCACACAGGTTTATGCTTTTAACTTTCTACTCTGCACAATGTTACTATCGTATTGCATAATCACAAATAAATGATGCAGCCTGTTATCATATTATTAGGTAAGGAAGCTCACATTTACTGGATCAACTGCTGTTGGGAAGAAGTTAATAGCAGGTTCAGCAAGTACAGTTAAAAAGGTTGGTTTACTAAGTTGTTTAGCTTTTCTACAAAGGACTATCATACCTTGCTATCATCCTTCTAAGAATCTCCATGCTATTATTGGTGTTTTTAAAATCAATGTTTTGAAAATTATACTTTTGTAGGTTTCCATGGAACTCGGTGGTAATGCACCCTGCATTGTCTTTGATGATGCAGATTTGGATTTAGCAGTAAAAGGAAGTGTAAGTGCAGATATCGTCTTCTCAGTCATTGTTATCTCATGCTGATATTGATTTTCTTGTCTAGTGCAGATAACTCATATAACAGTTGTTTTTTCTTGTACATCAACTGGGCATGTTATAAGTTTGAGTAGTTTGTTGTTCACTAAAGCAATTTTTCTGCACAAGATTACGATGGAAAAGTCCAATATTCCATCATATAAGAATGAAAAAGGCCAGTTAAGGCAACTATTATTTAATCATTCCATTATTCATTATGATCTTTGTGCTAAAAATAGATGTCTCGAAAATTGTATGATGTAAAAAAAAAATTAGCCATGGATTTAGTGTTCGCATTTGTTTAGTGGATGAGAAAGTGTTAAATTTTGTAATGAATGTGATGCATGGATAAAAGTTCTTAAAAAGAGCTCGTGATTTTTCATGTATACATGTTTTATGACATGTAGATTACTTAATGCTACGGGCCATACATTTGTTGCAAGAACACTGACCTCGTATATCCTGATGCATATGGGGGAAGGAGTTCGGGTTTAAAAAGGACTTACTTTCATTACTGTGCATATTCCTTCTAGATTGTGACTTCTGTATATTTAGAATCTTTTGTGTGATGACTGTCGAGCCTCTCTTTAATCTGCTAGTCATCACCTTAACAGTTCACCTAATGTTTATATGTATGTATGCATGCATGTAGGGGTGTCCAAAAAGCCCGGGCCCGGTGTCCGGCCCGGTGTCCGGCCCGGGCCCGGCCCGGACGTGCCCGGACCCGGGCCCGGCCCGGGCCCGGAAACCCGGGCCAAAACCGGGTCCGGGCCCGGGTCCGGGTCCGGTCTTTGGCGCCCGGGCCCGGCCCGGGCCCGGAATAGTAATTTTTTTTAATTTTTTAATTTTTTATGTGTCATATATGTATATATATCTCTATAATATTTATATATATAATATATGTATATATAATATATTTTTATATATGTATAAGTATATATATATATATATATGTATTAATATATAATTATATATAACTATGCTCTCTCTAGTCTCTTATATATGTATAATATATATATATTCTCTCTCTCTCAATATATATACAAGTATACTCTCTCTTATATATATATAATATATGTATAAGTATATATAAGTATACTTTCTCTTATATAAGTGTATATTAATATATATGTATAACTGTATAAGTATACTCTCTCTTGTATATGTATGTGTATACTCTCTATGTATAGATATATATAAGTATATTCTCTCTTATATAAGTATATATGTATAAGTATACTCTCTCTTATATATGTATAATATATGTATGTATGTATATACACACACACACACACTCTCTCTCTCATATATATATATGTACATATATTCTATACTCTCATACTCTCTCTCTCTCTCTCTCTCTTAGTATATAAGTATACTCTCTCTTATATATGTATAATGTATGTATAAGTATATACAAGTATACTCTCTCTTATATATGTATGAGTATATATAAATATACTTATATGTGTATATTATAGAATTAAAGTTATAAATATATAATTTATATTTTTATATATTTATGTATAATACAATTTGTTTATATAATTTCTATAAGTATTTACAATTTGTTTATGTATAATATATTTATATATGTGTGTATATATATGTATACATATACATATATTGAATTACATGAATACTTTGGGCTACTTAGTCTAGTGGTAAAATTTAGGAGTTTGGAGTGGAGGTTAGCGGTTCAAATCCTAGTCACAACATATATATTTAGGAGTCTTTGATTAGACCTTGGGCCTTGGGGCTCTTTGAATTCTACAATTATTTTTAATTTTGTTTGTTCCTATAAATTCTATAATTATTTTATATTATTTTAATTTCTATAACTTTTAATATTTGTAATTAAATAATTATAGTTGATTAATAATATGTTTTTATCAAAAATGTGTTTATTTTTTTGATTTAGATTTTTGTAAAAAGTGAAAAAATAAAAAAAATAAAAAAACAAAAAAACCGGGCCGCCCCGGTGTCCGGCCCGGGGCAACCGGGCCCGGGTCCGGGTTTGGGTTTTGCCCGGCCCGGGCCCGGTTTTCCGGACCGGGCCGGGCCGGGCCGGCCCGGATGGACACCCCTACATGCATGCATGCATGAATTTATTTATTTCTTTTAAATTGCTAGTTCATTGGATGGATGGATGGATGGATGCATGAATTTATGTTGCTAGTTCATTGGATGGATGGATGGTAATGCTAGTTCATTGGGTCTTACAATTTTATTTTTAATATCTAATTTATAGCGTGATAATGCTAGTTCATTGGGTCTTACAAATTTACTTTTCTAATTTATATTGCTAAACAATGGGAATCTTCTAATGTTTTTACAGCTTGCTGCAAAATTCCGTAATAGTGGGCAAACATGTGTTTGTGCGAACAGAATCTTGGTGCAAGAAGGTAAGCATTTTAGTTTGTCTTTTATTGTTGTGGGTTTTAGAATCTAAGGTTACATTCACAACTAGAAACAGAATTATCGTTTTCCTCTCGATATTTTGTTCTGCAGATATCACGGATGAAATAAGATATTCTCTGTATTTTAGAATAGTGAGTTACTGAGAACCTTTATCTGCATTAACTAAACAGGGCAATTTTTTTACGACTATATACTCAAGAGACGTGTATAATGCACATTACCAGTTTGTTTGTGGCTGTCAACTCATAGACATTTCTTTAATCACATCTATCCCATGTTGAAGTGAAAAAAGATGAATTCAATCACATTTAGCTGGATTATTGGGAGAAAAAGGGATGAACACTTAATTACTTTTAAAAGTGATTTTAATAATAGTCAAATAGATTTTTTTTCTTATTAGAAGGCGGATAGGTTAAAATGTAAAGATTGTAAAGTTATACTAGGAGAGAGTTTAAGTACACAATATAGATTGATGGTCCTAGACATATCTATTAAGAAGTGGAGTAAAAAAACTAACGTGAACAAGAGACTTAAGAACTAAATGGTGGAATTTAAAAGGAGAGAATTTAATGCATTTTAACAATAAGATAATGAAAGAAGATATATGAAATATAGATAATGAGACTAATATTATGTGGAATAGCATTATCTTCTTGTATTAGGAAAGTGGCTAAAGATAACTAGGAGAATCTAAAGGTTGTAGATTAGACGGTATGAAGAGTTGGTGGTGGAATGAGAATGTGTAAAAGGTTATTAGAGAGAAGAAAACTTTATTTAAAGAGTTAAAAAATTGTAGGAGTAGGGAAAACTTGAAAAAAATATAAACTAATAAGAAAAGAAGCAAAAAGAGCGGTTAGTGAGAATAAATACAAGGTTTATAAAAATTTTGATAAGAAGTTAGAACCTAAGGAGTGAGAGAAAGATATATATAAGTATGCTAAGATTAGAGAAAGGAAGAGTAGAGATTTGGGTAATATTAGGTGTATTAAAAGTGAGGATCAAAGAGTTTTAGTGACTAACAAGGAAATAAAAGAGAGGTGGAGTTACTTTCATCTATTGTTTAATGATAACCATACAAGTGAGCAAAATAGAGATTTTGATCATATAGTGAATGATAGAAACTATAGATATTGTTAAAAAATTAGGATTAGCGAGGTTAAAGATGTTCTAAAGAAGATAAAAAGTGAAAGAGTCATAGGACTGGATGGTATCCCTATTAAAGATTTAAAGTTTGGAAATATCTTTGAGATATAGGCTTAGGGCTTAGGATGATCAACTAAACTATTTAATAAGATTATCGAGACGAAAAGAATACTGGATGAGTGGAGAATTAGTACTTTGATATTAATGTACAAGAATAAAGAAGATACACAAAGTTGTTTAAATTATTGAAGTATAAAACTCACGAGTCATACTATGAAACTTTAGGAGAGAGTAATTAAGCGAAGACTAAGAAAAGAGACAAGTATATCTGAAAATCAATTTGATTTTATGCCTGAGAGGTCAACTATGGAACCTATACATATTTTAAGACGGTTGATGAAGAGATATAGAGAAAAAAGAAAGGATCTATATATGGTTTTTATCGATTTAGAAAAAACTTATAATAGAGTGCCTAGAGAGGTAATGTGGTGGGTGTTAGAAAGGAAATATGTATCTAGTATATATATTGATGTAATTAAAGATATGTATGATAGAGTAACAACTAGAGTAAGAACTAGTGAAGGAGAGACTACACCGTTTCCTATTACCATAGGTTTACACCAAAGGTCAGCTTAAGTCCTTATCTTTTTACATTAGTTATGGACCAATTTACTAAATACATTTAAGATGAAATCACATGATGTACGTTATTTGTCGATGATATAATGTTAGTTGAGGAAACTAGAATATACATTATTTCTAAAGTAGAAAGATAGAGACAAGCTCTTGAACCTAAATGTTTTAGAATTACTTGAACAAAAACATAATATATGAAGTGTATTTTTAGTAAAACCAAGAAAGAAAGAGAGCATATGGTACATATTGATGGCCAAAAAATACCTAAAACTATTCATTTTCGCTATTTAGGATCAATCGTTAGGTATGATGATGAGATAGAGGATGATGTTGTGCATCGAATCAAATCGGAATGGTTGAAATGGGGGAGTGCTTTGGGAGTCTTATATGATCGTAGAATACCAATGAAACTAAAGGAAAAATTCTATAGGACAGTTATAAGACCAACTATGCTTTATGGGTCAGAGTGTTAGGGCAATTAAGAAACATGTTAAAAAAAGAGCGTAGCAGAAATGAGAATGTTGCGATGGTCTTATGAGTATACACTGAAAGATAGAATAAGAAATGAGTGTATCCGTAGTAAATTAGATGTTGCACCTATCGAGGATAAAATAAAAGAGAATAGATTAAGATGGTTTGGTCATCTACGACGGAGATTGTTTAGTGCACAAATTAGAAAAAACGATAATATTATAGTTAATGGGTATGGGGCTAGGAGATTTAGAGGTAGATCTAGAATGACTTGGTTAGAAGCAATTAAGAAGGATATGATTAGGACTAACTTAACGGAGGAGATGACTAAGAATGAAATGGAAGAATAGGATTTATGTAGCTGATCCCAAACATTTGGGATAAAGGCTTGGTTGTTGTTGTTGTTTATTCTTTGTGTATACATCTCATATACTAATTAAAATCATCTGATTTTAAATTCAAGAAGAAAGTTTTTTTTGGGGGCTAGGATAGAACCTTAAATGAGTAATTTACTCATTAGTTTAGTTCTTAGTTTTACATCCTTGGGATTGTTAGTTGTCTAAAAGTTTCTCTCTGATTTCATGTATTGTATAAAGAAAACTCATTCATTTATGTGCAGGCATCTATGAAAAATTTGCAAATGCTTTTGCAACGGCTGTTCAAGATTTGCAAGTTGGAAATGGCCTAGCTGAAGGTATAGCTCAGGTAAATTGTCACACAAGTCAATGCTCTCCTGCATTGTATTTTTTGTAAATTCAGAATAACTCATTGATTATCTGGTGCACTGGACTGAAATTTATGAGGTCTACGATATTGAATGTATCAGAAAGAATGATGGTTTCATTGCAAAGAGCATCTTTGATGCTGTGTACTATTTTAGATAACTTGACCACTGTGGAATTTGTACAGGGTCCCTTAATTAATGAAGCTGCTGTGGAAAAGGTATTTTTCATGATCTCGCCCAAGAACAAGATGCCGCCTATTCATTTTTCAATACTTCCTCAATTTTGTATCAGTTTAATTCCCCTAGTCACATGGTTTGATTTGTTTCTGGGATTTTCCAAATTATAGGTTGAGAAATTGGTCAAGGACGCAACTTCTAAGGTACGTTCTATCACATGTTAACAGTTTTTTTAAAATTATTAGAAAATATGATGAGCATTCTTTTTATGTTGATATATCCGTAGATGCCGGTCATGAAATTAAATCAAACAAAATATCTTGGGATTCCAATTTTACGTGTCTGTGCTTCTTAGCCAATACCATAATATAGAACTTGATTATGATGCTTATAAATACATTTTTTTTTCCAACAGGGAGCTAATGTTATTCTCGGGGGAAGGAGGCACAGCCTCGGCATGACATTTTATGAGCCTACTATACTCAGCAATGTTAGCAATAATATGCTTATTTCAAGGTCAGATTCTAAATTATACCTTTAAGTGCGTCGTTTTATTTTAAGCTCATGCAGCAAACGGGAGACCTCCCAGAATTCTCTTAGACTAGCTACAAGAAGGGGATTTAGATAGGATTAGTTACATCCCGATATCCCGTGGTATCATGTAGTTACATTAGTGACTTTGGATCTGTATATCTACACAAATAACACTGAGATCACTAACAGAAGTCACACGGGTAACCCTAACTAACCCTAAGATTACTTTCACCAAGCTTACCTGTGTAATCTCAATAATCTCAGAGTTATCCGTGCAGATATACACAGACCCCAGGGTCACCTGTGTGGTGACATCGCCACTGGCGATATAGGTTTAATATTGAGAACTGCTGAGAACTTTGGAAGGATATGAGTCCAAAGATTTAACCAGAAAGATTAGAATGATATTTTTTTACTTCATATATAAAACAATATTCCATTATTTGTGATATAGAGAGGAAGTGTTTGGTCCAGTTGCACCTCTTTTGCCTTTTAAAACTGAAGAAGAAGCTATCAAGATTGCCAATGACACCAATGCAGGTGCTATTTCTCTTCACTAGAAGCTTATGCTCAAGAAATTGTTTTTTATCATCAACCTTTGAACTTTATACTCATAGTGGAAAGAGAAGTTTTGAATATGTTGCAGACTTGCAGTTTATATCTTCATTTTAGTTCTTGCTTTGGTGAAACTATTAGATCAAGTGGTTATTAGTTTCATTTATATACAATTTGCAGGTCTAGCCGCTTACATATTTACAAAAAGCATACCTCGATCTTGGCGTGTATCTGAAGCTCTTGAATATGGACTAGTTGGTGTTAATGAAGGCCTAATTTCTACTGAGGTGAACATCACTTAGCATAAAAATTGGAGTTGCTTCATAATTTCTTAAATTTAAGAATGTTGTATTCCGTTTTAATAGGTGGCACCATTTGGAGGGGTCAAACAGTCTGGCCTTGGACGAGAAGGTTCAAAATATGGAATGGATGAATTTTTGGAAGTAAGTCCGCTAACTAATTTTTTAGGTTAATGGCACATAGTCCCTGAACTATCTCTGTTTTGCACTTGTTACCCCTGTAGTTCATTGATGCGGATTGACCATCTGAGTTAAATTTTTTGATTCAATAATTTCAGCCTGGGGCAATATCTGTCAAAATTTGCCCAGGGGTAAAAGATCAAAAAAAGAAAAAAAAATCCTGGGGTCTATCTGCAAATATTGGAACTGCATGGTAGGAATTGCCAAAAAAGAAAGAAAGAAATAATACTTCAGGGGTCTGTCTACAATTAACCCTTTCTCCACTGATTCTTACTTTTTGAACTGAATCTTATTCTCCTTTTGTGACAGGTCAAATATGTGTGCATGGGAAACTTGAATGCGAAAGAGTAAGCTTATTTGAAGCTTACAAATGCTCTGTAAAGAAGCTGTAGCCTATAGCCAAGGGTAAGTGTATCATAATCTCTCTGAGTGCATTCTAAATCTTCAAATAGTTTTCTTTCTATTTTAAAGAATAAAAATGATTTTTTTTAGTTTACCAAAAGTTTAAAGTCTAACTCGGGTGACTGTTATAAAAACTATGTTTTCAGACCTCCATGTATATAGAATTGATGCTTAGGAAATTTACAATATCGATATTTTAAGAAACACCGCAAGTCTCTTATCCTATCCACTCCTTAAAAGATATTATGTTGCTCATTTATATAGACATTTATCTCTTGGTAAATGTTGGATTTGCATGGTGATTATTATTGAATTTCTTTTTGTTCCCTCTTATAGTTCTTTGCCTGATCTTTTTTTTTTTCCTTTGTCAAAACAGGTTAAATATCTACATCAGGGGTCTTTTGGGAGAGTGTACACTTTCGAGCTGTGGCATAATCGAGTAAAAATAAAGGAGTAATTCCTGAGAATAAGTTCTCCTTTGTGTGGTAATTGTGTTGAAGACCAGAACATGTTGCCTCCCCTGATTGTAAATTATAAGGAGTGCTTTCTCATAATAAATTATGAAAAATTATATTAGCACGGCATCTGCAGTTACTGTATCAGTTTTCGAGAATAATATTTATTTTCTATGCATCATGCTCAGTGTAGTCTTTCCTTAAGATGACATGCAAGTGGCTAAGCCGATTCATTTAATGGCAATTTATGTAAGAAAATTAATAAATTACTGATTTTTTTAATGCATGCTCAAAGAGCTTAAAACAATAGAGTAACAGGATGGCATTGTTATAGAAAGTCTAGAATGTGAAGAATAAATTGTGGCCATTACTTGCATGAGAATGTTACATATGCATTGATTATATGAATTTAGTTATAGGCTTAGTATCAAATGTGTGCTCATTGTATGATTTGGTTTTCTCTAGGTTTTTGTGACAACTATATAATTGGCACGCTCAGGGTATTCTTAGATTTTAAAATGATTTATAACTCAACCTTTAAAAGTGATTTGATGTTTACCACATCTCAAACCCCATGTCAAGATCACAAAACAGGCAACCTCTGGCTCATTTATTTTGAATGAAATAAGGATTTTTTTTTTCGGTTACCTGTCACCAGTATATATTTGAAGTGTATAAGATAACATCGAAGATGAAATTCTATTAAGAAGAAGATATGAAAATAGTAACACCCTTTTCTTAAATATGCATGATAAACAAGTTTCATATAGTTTGAGAGGTTAGATATTAGATTCAGATTAGAATATATAACTTCTGTGGAGGTATTGAAAAATGTAAGACGCAGGAAAATCAATATTAATGGTGCAGGAACATTATAAGTCACCGGACCCATCAAATTGTAAAGTTTGATTTAAGTAGATGTGTAAAGTAGAATATCAGAGAAAAAGACCAGCAGATTCCAATCTCAATTCATAATTCCATTGATAATACGTCATGGAAAAATAATAAGTTTAATTATAAAATTATAGTGTTGGCATAGATTTAAAAAACAGGAGGAAAGAGACGAACATACATGGTGCATGTGCAATGTGAAGTTAAGGTAATCTTGCAATATTAAAATGACCAAAGGAGTATACCAAAAGTTTTTAATGTCATCCTCTTTTATTTGGACAAATTTTCAAAACCATCGGTTTTTGAAATTTATTTTCAAAAAACAACCCATTTCAACCTTAATTTCAAAACCCGACCCAGTTGGTTGAAACTGGGTCGGTTTTTGAAAAAAAAATTCCAAACTTCACGGGAGTTGAACTCCCGTGACGTTTTGTTATGAGAAAAAACTTCACGGGAGTTCAACTCCCGTGAAGTTTGGGAATTTTTTTTTCAAAAACCGACCCAGTTTCATCCAACTAGGTCGGTTTTTGAAATTAAGGTTGAAAGAGGTCTTTTTTTGAGAATAAGTTTCAAAACCGGTTGGTTTTGAAAATTCCTCCTCTTTTATTTTGTAGTCTGATTATTGTTTTCTTTTAATGAGATATACATAACTATATATATCCAAAAAATAAAATAAAAAGGTAAAAACGTTTCCTTAAATTTTCTCATTGCTTGCATTAAGCATATGTTTATATTACCTTTAAGAGTTTCAAGAACCATGACCCCTACATGGCATAAAACAGAGAACATTTTCTTAGTTTATTATTAGAAAATCAGGCTGAGATATCAATAATTAGACTTGGTACAATCCCTAACAAAAAAAAAAGTTATTTCCTACATGTTTTATGGGTTTCAGAAAAAATACAATAGATTATTATTATTAGAAAAATATAACAAACTCTGAAATAGGCAGAAAGATCCGATAAACTTTCAGAACACTGTCCATGAACTTTTATCATATTTACAAAACCATAATAAAACTTTACATAGAATCTCTAAACTGTGAACATTCTGTTGCTGCCAAATAACTACCAACAAAATTTAGCATGATCATGTAAATTTTTTTTATAGCACGTAATACTTTTCTGCGTGTACAGGTTTATGACACTTTTCTTCAGTAAAATAATTCATGGGGGTTTGGTCAAAATCCTTCTGGATAGCATGTAATACTTTTCTGCGTGTTCGAAGGTTTATGACATTTTTCTTTGGTAAAATATTTCATGGGGTTTGGTTGAAACCCTAATAGTTCACGATAATTTTTGGGTGCATAAACCCCAAGTCTGAAGCATGTAATGAGCTGCCGCGGTACCTGTATTCAAATCCACTGCCTAATAAACTTGCAATACAGCAGCAGCAGCAGCAGCAAAGCTTTTTATCCCAAAATTTTTGGGTCGGCTACAATAATCCTACTCAATAAACTTGCATTAGTATACTACGTATACATTGTTTAACAACAATAAGACTAACTCATGAATACTGTATGAAGCAGCATGTAGATTGAGATCCATCTTTCAAGCTTAACTCAGCATTCTTGCTCTTACTCAAAGCAGAGAACAATAACAATCCAACCTAAACACTGTTCAGAAGGTCATTTCAAACTCTTACTTCCCAATTTATCAAACTGCAATTACCAGAGAAAAGTCAACTATCAAGTTATGCTACAATGCAAGTTGATATGGCGGTACTAATCATGTCTAATGCCAAAAGCATCTTCAAAACTAAACAGAAAAGATCTGATGAAGTTCGAGAAGAAAAGATCCCTACAGGATGATGACAACGATGAATAAGATTTTTCTATTTGTTGCGCTTGACAGCCCTCTTTCCATGGCCCTTCTTCGGTGGGCCCTTTCCTCGACGCTTCAGCATTTCAAGTTTAGCCAATCGCCTGCCATTCAAATAAGTAATGAATTTTGCTAAGAAACTATCAGGGAAGATCATAAACCAAAGAAAATAGAGTAAAACAGCAGAACTTGATCTTTATGCAGCATTTCAAGGGAAGATCATAATCCAAAGAAAATGGAGTAAAACAGCAGAGCTTGATCTTTATGCAGCATTTCCAGACAATCTGGGCTTTTATCTTAAGCATCAACTAATTTCATCCTCAAATGACTAAAGGATGTTAAGAAGACAGTCCATAGTTTAGTAATAGACAGAAAATATGGGAGTTTTGTGGGGAAAGACCTCCTTAGAACTAGAGTTCTATTTCAGTTTGACTGTCACTCAGGAATACCTGTCTTGCCTCCCTTAGATCAACTCTGGTGACGCAAGTATAGATCTTAGATTCCCTGAATTGACAGACAATATCAAGGCCGTCTTGTTCAAAATCTTTGGTTTTGTTTACCTATTTATTTCATCTTAACATCGAGAAAGCTACCATGACGTGGTTGGGAAATAATACGCCATGAATCGTATGCAAGCTATTAAAAGGTTCTTAAGGTTTAATTTGGATATTCAAAATTTGATGGCATGTAGGGAGTAGTTCATAGCTAGATGTAAAATTATAATGCAACTCACCTTCAATTCCAGTTGAAGACGGAAATGTATAATCTAGATACTGAATTACATTCGACATCAAAAGAGAGAAATACCACTTGATTACATGAGAAATTGTTTTAAACATTCACTAGAAGTATCTCTAACTTAAGAATATATGGATTTTCTTCATGAGATGAAATGCCCTTAAAAGGAGGGGGGGGGGGGGGGGGGGATCAATAGTTGGATACTGTTCTACTCTTAATGCAGTGTGCATGTCCATGAACATCTACACAGAAGTTGGGTATCTAACTATTTTGCCTAGGATCTATGGCTTGACTTGAGCAATTGGCAGTGGAAAAATAAGAAAAAGTAGAAGAAAAGAAGCAATAACCTAGAACTGCGAAACAGTGAACATCTACTACACCGATCGCAACTAACCCTGCAAAGTTTCCAGCAGAAATTTTCTGATTGAACCTTTCTAGATTTGATTCTTAAGTTCCAAATCTTCAGTATATACCAACTGAATGCAAATGTAGTTAGCAACATAGATATAACCCCACAAGATCATGCAACCAGTTTCCACCCATAGGAGCTTTTCATGAACTTAACATAATTACCGACTAACCCAAGTAACAAAATTCACTCATTTTGAAGATCTTTAACAAGTCAGTTTGATTCTAACACACAAAGAAACATAGAAAAAGAGTACTACTTTTAAAAGTAAACAACACAATATCAGCAGTTTCTAAAAAAATATATATACGAAGTTTGCTTTTGCCAACTGGAGTTTAAGCAACAAACTCATCCAGCATCTTTAAAAACGAAAAAAAAGGTCTCCCTACATAGTCATCTAAACATATCACTCACTGGCAACTATCTCCTTGCCTAATTGACAAGATGCTGCATAGTATCTTAGCTCAAATTTTCAATGAATCTGGTATTTTTTTCACGCAGATTGCAAAAAGGAGAAGCATAAGTAGTTACGCAACAAAGCTTTGTTCTTTCCAAATTTCTCAAATATATATAA
>BQKN01061727.1:4230-17135 GCA_022839385.1 Asparagus kiusianus
CCTTCCTACAGTTAGGACCAAAACCAAAATCCCCTCTCGATTCCTTCAATGAACGAGAGGCCCACAAATCAAGCGATCAAACCTTCTTACAGTTAGGATCATTTTAAACCCCCCACTTGGTCAAACCTTCCTACAGTTAGGACCACAACCAAAATCCCCTCTCGATTCCTCCAATGAACGAGAGGTCCGTTTTCAAATCGAGTGATCAAACCTTCCTACAGTTAGGGTCATCTCAAACTCTCGCTTGGTCAAACCTTCCTACACTTAGGACCAAAATCACGATTCACTCTCGGTAAACGAGAAATTCATTCTTAGTTAGGTAATCAAACCTTCCGACAGTTAGGGTTATCCGAATCTTTTCGATTCTCGGAGTGGAGATCCCACTCTTAGTTTCACCTTTCCGGATTCTGGGGGTGGAGATCCCACCTCGAGTTTCCTTTCCTTCCTTGTTCAGGGAATAGAATATAAAATTCTTCCTTCCTACACCAATCCTTTTCCACAGTTAGGATTCATCCTAGGAAGTTTATCCCGAATCCTAAGCAGGGATAAGTCTGCGCCTAACACGCGCTGCCGGTTTAGTCTTTCTCCGTAGAAGAAGACACCAGAGTTCGATTCTGGGGTATTTTATCCTAAAACCTAAGAAAGGATAAGTCTGCGCCTAACACGCGCCGCCGGTTAGTTCTTAACCGTTAAAAAGAACACTCGCCCACATATTCAACATTGTGGCAGGCTGTTATTAATAACACCAAAATCCATTCCTTGCACGCATGGGGAATTTTATCCTGAATCCTAAGAAAGGATATGCCGACGCCTAACACGCGCCGCCGGTTTAGTCTTTTACCGATTGAAGAAGATACCAGAGTTCGATTCTGGGGACCTTTATCCCGAAGCCTAAGTAGGGATAAGTCAACGTCTAATACACGTTGCTGGGTAGCCTATTCCCATAACAATGGCAAAGTCTACGTATTCGAAGTCGTAGCACCAAGTCTTAGAGGATTCACCCTCTTAGCACAACGTTACATGCGGAACGGATTTAGACACTCCGCATGCTAGCCCGACTCAAACGGTAGTCGGTAAAGGCTAATCAAATCCGTTGAGGGCTGGGGGTTAGCCAAAAACCCTAAAGTCAATGTCTAACACGTGCCGTCGGTTCAGTCTTTTACCGATTGAAAAAGACAATGGGATCTAAACCTGGGGAATTTTATCCCGAATCCTAAGTAGGGATGAGTCAACGTCTAATACACGTTGCTGGGTAGTCTATTCCCATAACAATGGCGAAGTCTATGTATTAGAAGTCGTAGCACAAAGTCTAAGGGAGTTCATTCCTTTAGCGTAACGTTACATGGGGAACGGATTTAGACAATCTACATGCTAGCCCGACTCAAACAGTAGTCGGTAAAGGCTCATCAAACCCGTTGATGGCTGAGAATTTGCTAAAAATTCTGTAAATACGAGTCATTGATGTATCAACTCTATAGGTTGGTCTCGTGACTCAAGTATCTGCAACGCTCTAATACCTTAAGAGCTTAAACTGTGTATACTCCAGCAGATGTACGAGTATAAACTGTGTCAAACGCCGAATAACGCGTCACAAGGAAGATCAAACGCCGGATAACGCGTCGTAAATAAAGATTCAACGCCGACGACCGATGGTTAGTTCTGTGTTGAAACAGCAAGCTCGAGCTAAAAAGTCAAGAAATCAAAAATCGACTTCAAAATTCAAAATTCCGACAGACGGTCAGACAATAAATGCAGCACCGGAACCCTTACAGATATTCGACAAAGCACCGAATAGCCTGGAGGACTGAAGGAATCAAGAACGGAAGCCACTCCAAATATCCCGTCGTTACCGATTGAATGATGGGACAATCACATCCAAAGTATTCCGGACTCTTCTATAAAAGAACGAGGCTGAAATACTTTGGAGGGGGTATCTGTATGCGTATAAAACTGCCTATAGGTCCCTTAACACAGCTCGATGACGCCGATTCAACAAACGGACCATCGGGCGACGTATCCAAACAAAACTGTTAGCCCACAACGCCGAAGCCAAGCGATATGCGACGAAGCGGACTAACGAGGCTAACGAACCGCACGCAAACAACGGAATGCATCCATTCGCATGCGGAATCAAGCCAACGGTTCGAGGAGTCAACGAGTCATCCAAACAAGAGCGAACTCGGATGAATCACGATCGAATCAAGATCGGTTTCAGACTCGAACTCAGAAGTGGATTTACTGCCAAATAAAGAGGCGGACTATCAAGATCTGGATAAATCTGATACAGAACCGGACAACAACCGAACGACGGAACCCCAAAACACCTGGAGGGGCTCGACTTTGGCCGAACCACCTCAAGGTGGCTCGGCCCAAGCCGAGCCACCCTGAGGTGGCTCGGTAACCGAGCTACCCCAGGGTGGCTTGGCATGAGCCGAGCCACCTTGAGGTGGCCGGCACCCCCCCCTCTTTTGTGTGTTGGCCACACGTGCACACGGGCACAGTGACGCTTGGCTATAAATAGGAGAGGGGGTTGTTCATTTGAAAAGGTTGGAAATTTTGGAGAGAGGCGAAGCCCTGCTGGATTGAAGACTCAGATCTAAAAAAGATCCAAACTTTGGGACTTCGAGGACTCACTCATTCAGATCTGGTGCTCGGCGATCGTCAACGCTAAATAAGGCAAGAGTTCGAGAGGACCGGATCTCACATCTACGTAGTTTTCCTCCGGATCAAAGCTTGGTCTTTGATCCCGAGATTTGAGCGATTGTTTCCTTGGTGAAACAATCCCTCCGGCTATTATTTCCTTAGTGAAATAATACCCGTCGTACTGCGTAGATCCAACCGGATCTAGATCTCGCGGTGGTCCACGGATAAACCCCGGCGCAGGCAAACAACCCACGCAAGCGAGCGACCGCAAAACAGGAGCTCGCGATTTGTTCGACAAACAAGAGAAAAAGTTGTAATCTTTCTTTTCTTTTATTTTGATTTTATTGTAACCGGATCTTATAAAAAGACCGGATCCTTGTAATCGATAAACTATTACAAGAGTGTGCAATGGAATCAATGAAGAAAGCAACAATTTTTCCCGCGAACACAAATGGCTCGGGAAGAAATTCAATGATGTACAACGAGAGCTTCAAGTTCGTAAGAGCTGGGAGTTCTTCAAGTGTTTTCCTCACTTTTCGGGTCGCTATGGTGATGTGCTGATTGATGAGGAGAAACCCAGAAGTAATCGGACTGTTCTCGACGTTGGTTGTTTCCGCTGGTTAGTGAATATCCGTGTTGGGTATCTTGTTCTCCGGGTGAAGAACCGTTGCTACATAGAGCCTTACCTTCCCTGCCGTTTTGCTCGTCAGTTTGGCTATGACCAACTATATGTTGGGAATCTAAGCCGTGGTTTAAAGGTTGAGGGAGGGCTTATTGACGACGTACGGGCATGGCTATGGACTATGGTGGGCTGCACCGGAGCCCACTTTGCTCTTCCTTCATATAGATGCCAGCCGTTGATTACTTTCCTCAGTTGCAAGTGGTTCCTTTCCGCCCATGAATCCATTGGTGTGAGGAGTATTTCAGAGTTACAGTCCGAGCACTCGGTCCAGGCCGCTATGATGGCTGCTCGTAAAGCCGAGCTTGCTCGGAAACAGAGGAAGAAGCCTGTCGAACCTTCTCTCTCGAGCAAAGACGATGAAGAGCTCCTTCCTACTGATGATGATGATGAGACTTCTGAGGAGGAGTATGTGGATATAGATATCGACCAAGAAGAACTTGATGCAGGTTTGTCATGCTCTTTGGCTTTCTTTTCCAACATCAATTGGTATCAACGAAAGATCTTATTCATTTAATGAAATGACCTTTATCACCTCAGGTAGGATAGTCAACGATCATGAGTCGCTCGTCTCTCGTTGTGCTAGATCCAGGCCTAGCGGCCAAGCTCCTACACAGGTTGAGATACGTGGCGAGTCCATGCACGAACGATCTGTCGGTTCCAGGAGGGCTAGTACTCCGAAAAGGAAGAAAACCGCTCATAAACCACCCGTCGGTCGTCGCTCCTATGAAGTGGATCTAGGAGACATCGCCAACGAAGAGGAAGGTGATATTTCATCATTTTTATTGCTTTAAGATGATCTACCTTCTGGGATTCGTAATCATGTTTTATGTTCCAGGCTTCTATGAAGGGGGCAAACTTCCATCGGATCCTGTATTCTCCGGTTCTGATACCCTGGATAGCTTCATGGAGCAGATGTGTGACGCCATTCGTGACGGTTCCCTGGATGTTGAGCAGGTGAACAGTTTTGAGCACACCATTCCATGTTCAGGTATATCTACATCCGATGATGCCCTCCTCAGATAGTATTTAGAAGAGTTAGGGACTTCATGATCCTTTTTGTGCTTTTGCCTTCTTTCAGACTATTTGAAGAATCCCAACATGGATATTGGGGAAAAAGAATCTTCTGTTCCTGCCACAGGTATTTCTGAGCTTTTCTTTCTTTCCCTATCTTCTTGTACATATATCCGACACTTACATTATTCTGCAGATGTCGTAATAGAGAAGCTAGTTGAGGATGAGGTCTTTCATGATGTGGGTTTCGAGGAACAGCGGTGTGCTTCTGCACCGAGTTTCTCGGGACCCGACGCTGGACTGTTAGTTGACATGCTGGCTGAGCAGGCTACCAGAGGAGCTGTGGGACCACCTTTTGCGAGTGATTCATTCACAGGTATATGTCTGATTCCCTTTATTTTGTCTGATCTTTTGTCTGACTAACGAAGGGTTAATATTACAGTATCAGCCACCAGGACTGATACTCTTATGACTCCTGACCTTCCCCGTGTACCTGAGGATGATGGACTTGCAGGTATGCAAATAATCTTATCGTCCTGATTCTCCTTATTTGCCTAAATTTCCATTTTGACTAATAAAGAAGTGTAACTATAGGACCAGCCGTTGTGTCTGATGCCGCTATAGTTTCTGGGACGGATAGTGTGCCTATAGGGGTTGATATACCCTCCGTGACTACTCCTACCGTTATCTTGGAGCCTGTCGGATCTCAGCCCGAGGGGACCTCCGTTGGCATCGGTATGCTCGGAATTTGCCTTTAAATTTCCTTATCGTATTTGATAATCTCTTAACTTTCCATACTGTTGTTTGTAGAATCTCGGCCTTCTCCATATGATCACATCCTTGCCATCTTATCTTATTCCGATCCCAGCAGAGATGTATTTCGGATGGATCTCAACTCCTTCGTCGTCTTTTTTAACAGCATGATCGAGAAGGTTCTTCATCAAGGATACGGTTTTGATCAGTACAAACGTTCTCTTTCTCGCTATATGATGATGATTCGAGATGACGGATACTCAGAGTTAGCTGACTCTCTCACTGCTGATTTTATTGTCCTAGAGTCTGAGCTCCGAGAGTTGGAGGAGCTACAAGCTAGTGGAGCTTCTTCTTTCATGTCTTCTCAGTTGGAGCATAGGTTGTCGCAATGGCATGATTTGAGATCTTCCATTGGCCGCGAGCTTCAGTCATATGAGCATTCCGTTGCACAGCTGATGGCTGGTATTGCCCGAAAGGATACTGACAGAGCCGGGTTACTCAGTTCTTTGGACTCTCAGCGTGAGGAGGTAGACAAATTAAGGAAGGCCTTGAAGCATGCCGAGGTGTCTGTTGATATCATGGCGGAAGAGTTGGCTGGGCTAGAGAGGTCTCGCGAGCAGATGCTTGAGAGATTAGGACCTACACACGAGAGATTGATGAAGCTGAAGAATGAAGCTGCGAGGATCTCGAGCAATTCCGAAGAATCCATCCGAGCTGACCTGCAAGTAGAACTAGAACATAGTTATGTAGACAAGCTTTCTAAGTTAAAATCTCATGTTCTTAGCCGCCGACTGCCTTCGGGCTAATAGTCTTTTCATTGTACACTTTGACCTGATCTATTAGTAGAGACTCGGTGTTTGATTCCTTCATGATATTTCTTTATTTATTTTGAATCCAGCAATGATAAGATTTACAGGATTTTTGGCAAATCCCCAGCCATCAACGGGTTTGATATGTCTTTACCGATTACCGTTTGAATCGGGCTAGCATGTGAATTATTAAAGCCCGTCTCACATGTAACGTTGCACTAAGAGAATTGCTTTTCTTAGACTTAATACTATGACTTTGAATACATAGACTTAACCGTTTCTTATAGGGAAAAGGTACCCTGCGTCGCATATTAGACGACGACTTATCCCTTCTTAGGCTTCGGGATAAAATTCCCCAGGCTTAGACCCTGGTGTCTTTTTTAATCAGTGAAAGACTAAACCGGCAATGCGTGTTAGACATAGACTTTGAGATTTTTAGCAAACCCCCAGCCATCAACGGGTTTGACGTGCCTTTACCGATTACCGTTTGAATCGGGCTAGCATGTGAATTATTAAAACCCGTTTCACATGTAACGTTGTGCTAAGAGAATTGCTTCTCTTAGACTTAATGCTATGATTTTGAATACATAGACTTCGCCATTTCTTATGGGAACATGGCATCCGGCAACGCGTATTAGGCGTTGACTCATCCTTACTTAGGATTCGGGATGAAAGTCCCCAGAATTGTACTCTGGTGTCTTTTTCAATCGGTGAAAGACTAAACCGGTAACGCGTATTAGGCGTTGACTCATCCCTACTTAGGATTTGGGATGAAAGTCCCCAGAATTATACTCTGGTATTTTTTCAATCGGTGAAAGACTAAACCGGCAATGCGTGTTAGGCGTTGGCTTATCCCTGCTTAGGATTCGGGATAAAATTCCCCAGACTGGATTCTGGTGTCTTTTTTCAATCGGTGAAAGACTAAACCGGCAACGCGTATTAGGCGTAGGCTTATCTCTATTTAGGAGTTGAGATAAAATTCCCCGTGCACAAAGTGCACGGATTGGAAGTTGGGAATTGTGTCTTTTCTCAGGGTAAAGACGGACTGAAAAAATGGAAGAGGAAGAATTTTATATTCTATCTCCCGGCACCGAAGAGGAAGAATTTTATGTTCTATCTCTAGTTGGAAAGGAGACTCGAGGTGGGATCTCCACCCCCAGAATCCAGAAAGGTGAAACTAGGAGTGGGATCTCCACTCCGAGAATCAAAAAGATTCGGATAACCCTAACTGTCAGAAGGTTTGATTACCGAACTAAAGATAAATTTCTCGTTTATCGAGAGTGAGTTGTGGTTTTGGTCCTAACTGTAGGAAGGTTTGACCAAACGGGGGTTTGAGATGACCCTAACTGTAGGAAGGTTTGATCACTCGATTTGAAAGTGGACCTCTCGTTCATGGAAGGAATCGAGAGGGGATTCTGGCTTTGGCCCTAACTTTTATAGGTTTGACCAAGGAAGCAGTGGAAGTGGGGGTTTTGAGACGATCTTACCTTTTATAGGCTTGATCGTTCAATTTAAAAATGGACCTCTCGTTCATGGAAGGAATCGAGAGGGGACTTTGATTGTGGCCCTAACTATAGGAAGGTTTGACCAGGTAAACAGTGAGAGGGGGAGTACAAATCACAACGGGAGGGTTGACTCATACAAATCACAGTGAGGGTTTAGTGTTTATTACTTTGTTCGTAATGATCGGGTTATCCCTAAGAAAATTACATATAGTATTCTTCCGGGAGCTTCCCATTGCACGAATCATCCACCCCCAGCTTCCTTCTTGGACCTAGGTCTGACTTTATACTCCGTTACATGACCGGGTTATCCTTAAGAATATTAGCGTAACATTCTCCAGGAACTTCCCATCAACGGTAGGAAACAGTTTAGACTCGTATACCTATTGGAGCATTAAGAAGCAGTTTATACTCGTATACTTGTCGGAGTGTTGAGAAGCAGTTTATACTCTTATACTTATCGGAGTCTAGGAAGGAGCAGTTTATACTCTTATACTTATCAGAGTGTTGTCGTTCTCAATTAGCTTACCCTAGCATTATGACGCCGGCTTCCACCAAGGTCTGGATGCTATTTTTTAAAGTAAAGCAAGCCTTGGTGGGATGAAGGATCCTCCTGTGGTACGCGCAGTACTTCGGATCCGCAGTATTGTCAGCTTCCTCCTGATTCGTGATGGGTGGTAGCTTGATCTTATTATTTTCGAGAAGGGTCTCGAAGATGGCTGGAACGTCTTCGTCCTTGAATGAGTACTCTTTTTGGAGCCTCTGATCCGAAGTCTTCTGCAGTCTTCGGAGCTGTTGTTGTGACGTTTGATTAACGTCAACAACTGTTGTAGGTGCCTTCCCTTCATCATGGGACACGAAACTCGAATTCAGAGGGTTAACCATCGGTTGGTTTCTTTCGACCTTCCTCCTTCTGAGGAAGCGTTCGGCCTGTTCTCCGCGCATCTTCAACTCTCTCTAGGTATTGAGCGGCTCTACTCCCATAACGTCCAAGATGTTAATGGACAAGTTATTATAACAGGTCTGCAAGACGAACTCCTCCGTGACGGGATCCCTGTAGTTCATTGCCTGATTGCGGAAGCGTTTGATGAAAGTATCCACCGACTCTCCGTCTTTTTGTTTCTCATCGAAGAGTGTTCTGAGGGATACCTCATCGTCGTCATCAAAGAAGTTACCAAGGAATGAGTTCTCCATATCGTCCTAGTTGTTAATACTTCCAGGCTTGAGACGGCGGTACCAATCGAAAGCAGGTCCGCGAAGGGTGCCAACGAATGACCGAACCATCAGAGCCTCGTTGCTAGAGATCACCCACAAGTGGGACTTGAAATAGATCAGATGCTAAGTGGGGGAACCCTTCCCGTCGAACGGCGTGAAGTTGATCAGGTTGAACTTCGCCGGATACGGGATCGAGTCCCACTCTTTCGGGTAAGGACACAGAATGCCGGTCTTCTTTACCTCTTGAGCAGACATTAAAGCGTTAATTTTGCTCTCGAGGTCCTTCATCTTTTCGTCCTCATCTATATCCTGTTTTGGGCAATTTTCGAGAGGAATAACGGGGCCACCCCCAGCATTGTTATCTTTGATGGGATCACCCCCAGTATTGTTATCTGTAAGGTGTGCATTTAAATCACAACCAGTATTTTTGGGAGGTACGTCGGCCATGATGATTTCGTCCACTTCTGGATCGCTGTCAACTGCGGCGTTCTGTGTGCGACGATTGGATTCAACTAGCTGATTTGACAAAGCTCGGATTTGTTGGTCATGCATTTGTCTCATCTCCTGCATAGCCATTTCCATTTCGATTTTGAATGTTTCCTTCTGCTTGGCTAGAGCATCCTCAATGATTTTGGTTATTTGCTCGGTGTTGATCATGAACACTTCCTGAGCTTGTCCTATGCTAGACGTTGTATCGTCGGAGGCGAGTGCGGAATAAGAATCCGAGAGTTCGTCATCGGAATGGATTCCTTCGTAGATCTCCGGGTAATCGTTATATCCGACGGCTTCTAGCTGAAGCTGAGATATTCGTTGGGTTATTCCCGAATTGACTCTTTTTCCTGGAGAGAAATTTGGGTTGGAACCACTTGAAATAATCGGAGATTTTCCCTTATTGACCATGTTGATGGTAACTTCTGGGAATTCATCATCTCGAACAACCGATCGTCTTTTGCGAAAACGTCTTGATTTGGGCTTTGATGCTTCAGTGGAGATCCTCTCAAATACCGAGACCCTCTGTAGAGCGGTCTTGGGGTAGCTACACGCTGATAATACTGTCCTGATAAATTTGGTACACGGACAGTGAGAGTCCGCTTCCCGGGTACTTCTCTTTCGAGATTTATTCGCACCCCCAGCTCGATAGTACAACTCATTGACGTTGCGGTCAGAGCAACCTATCGGCTGTTTACATGAATCCTCAGGTATAACTCGTTCGTTTGTCTGAGGCGTTTTTATCTGAGTAAACATCGACTTGTTGGCGTCTACAGGAGTCACACATTTGGAATTACACCCTTGTGAGGGTGAAACCTTAACGGGCTCCTGGTTTTCTGCAGGCACCACCAAGCGGGCCGTTGTAGAAATTAATTTGTTAGGAGGTCGTGTACGACCCCCAGTCTGGATGTTTGCTTGAAGCTCCTTCAACGATCTCAAGCTTTCCTTAATAGGTGCCTTACCTTGATCCTCGGATAGAGAACTGAGGTGATCCTTAAGAGGATTCCTGAACTTGGGGAAATCCACATTGCCGTAGGGCTTCACCGGAGGCGCGGGAGTAGGATCTGGAGTTGACGAAGGCCGGAGAGCAACGTCGCTTGCTTTTGCCTTAGGTGCTGATTTGGCCTTTGGCATCCAAACTTGTTTGGATCTCGGCGATCTCTTAACTGCCTCGTCCTTTTGCATTTCCTGTGCTTTTCGCACAAGTGTCCGAGCATGCGCAAGCAAGGCGCGGCGCTTCTGGATTCGCTCCTCGAGAGTAGAGCGGGTTCGTTTGACACAAACCTATTCATTAATGGGAGGTTGGGAGGAAGACCTCGATGCTGGTCGTGGCGATAGATTAGCCACTTGGCGCTTTCTGAACTCCAGATCTGCTTGGTAACGGAGTCCATCCACCTGATCCAAAGCCTTGGCGAATTAGCGCGCGAGGCGTTGGCGTTTCCTTTGACGTGCTCTCTTTGATAGAGTCGGCGCGCCTTCAGCAGTCGACTCCTTGATCATGAAGGAGTTCAGATCTGCGAATCTGGCCGGCGGATCGTTGCAAGGTGCAACTGTAGCAGCGACGGCGAGGAGATCGACTTCTTGGATCTTCAGATCTGGAGACCGGCGGATCTTCTGGGAGGAGGAGATCTTCCTGCGCTTATGACGAGGAGCAGATCTGGAGGAGGAGATGTACTCTTCAAATTTCTACTGGTCGAATTCGTATTCGACCTCTTCGAGCACCGGGATCTTGATCGTCGGCTGCGGCACGACAGCTTCGGCAGCGAAGCAGTTGGCTCCCACTGTGGTCGCCAGCTTGTTTGTGGTAAAAGTTACTATTTTCATTGCTATCGGATCTATTACAACTTTAGTCGTTACAATAAACTCGAATGAAATAAAAAGTTGATCTTTTTATAAGATCTCCTTTACACAATGAAAATAAAACAAGTTTACAACTTTGTCAAACAAACGCAGGGAGATCGTTTATCTGTCTTCTGCTTGCGTGGGATCTTTGCCTATGACGGGGACGTTGATATCCGTGGACCACCGCCGATCAGATCTGGTTGCTGAAAAATTGGGCAGAGCTTCGTCTATCCGTGAAGGGATTGAGAAACCGTAGCGCCTATCTCGATAAAAGCGAGATATTTGCTCTTCTTAGAATTACCACAATGGGATAATACTAAGGATTGGATGCGGGTGATGTAGATCTGACGAAGAACTCTCTTGCGTTGAAGAACTCGATCTGATCTCTCCTCCTCTCTGAAATCTGTGTACTTTTAAGTCTTCAATCCGGCAGGGCTTCGCCGAGGCACCAAAACTCCAGTCCTGAAAAATGAGGCCTAAGGCTTGTATTTATAGGAGACACCCCGGGGCGTCTCAACTTGGTACGGACACCCTGAGGCGTCTCAACTTGGTACGGACACCCTGGGGCGTCTCAACTTGGTGCGGACACCCTGGGGTGTCTTAACTTGGTGCGGACACCCTGGGGTGTCTCAACTTGGTACGGACACCCTAGGTTGTCTCAACTTGGTGCGGACACCCTGGGGTGTCTCAACTTGGTACGGACACCCTAGGTTGTCTCTTTGTCCGCTTCCGCTGTAACTTCTTCGTCCAAACTCGGATTTGAGTGATTCTAAGTGCGTTGGAAAGCTGACGAAGAGTCCTATCAGCTCCAATGGTTGGATTATCTGTTGAATGAATGAGACACGAAGGACGTTGTTCCTTTCGTAAACATCGCGGGGCTCCTGATTAGCCCGAACCTTCGTTAGATCACGTAGTTCGTCGATTCACTTCAATCGTTCATCGACATCAATCGCACTCCTGTAAATCGGATAGTGACGTTCATCGTCGTTCTTTAAAACTGAGCTGTTCGTGGAGACCTATGGGCAATTTTTGATGCCTACAAGGATATGTGCCCCGGGGTATAGATGAGAGAGAATTAGTAAGTATTTTCATATTTTGATTTAAGTCCATTTTTATTTGTATTTTATGTGTTGAAAAATTTGCAGGTATCAGCAATAGATGAAGTTTAAACTCTTGCAAATCGCGGCTTGGAATTGGCTCGAGCAGGTATGATAAAATTAAATCTCAAATTTACATTTTGTAATATCAAATTTAATATGAAATTTTGCTGCTGAACTATCTATCGCAGATAGAAATCCCGAAGCACATGAACATGTATCAATATATCAGGCTATAATGCAGAGGCTTCACCAAGCCTTACACCGAACTCATGAAGATCGTCATGATGGACGGGAGGTAACGCCATTCGTATATACACGACAACAGCGACAAAGTCGAGGACGACGCAGAAATGACGATGAAGCTGGACCTTCCCAACGTGTCGACGATGGAATTGGACCGTCACAACCACAAACGCAACCGGATCACGAACTCATCGAAGGGCGGTATGGAGGACGACGAAGACAAAGGAGGAGGAGGAGGAGAGTTCTTGGACGTATGTAAACTACAGGTTATATACATTACAAAACTATTTAGGGATGTGATTTTTGGATTTGTAGTCGATAATATTGTGTGATATGTTTGATTTCTAAGTGGGTTTGTGGTGTTATTATGTTGGATTTGTTAGTGGGAGTTTGTGGTGTGATGTGATTTGTTTGATTTGAAATGAGTATGTGGTGAAATCAGTATGTAATTTGTTAGTGGGAGTTTGTGTGGATGTATGCACAGGGACTACATGAAATGCAGTGGTGAAATGAGTATGTGATTTGTTAGAGGAAGTTTGTATTGATGTATGCACAGGAACTACTTGAAACGCAGCCAAAAAGTGCACAAAAACGTGCACAGCAAGTGCACGGGACT
>BQKN01061729.1:1442-30640 GCA_022839385.1 Asparagus kiusianus
CGAATGGATGGTCATGCCCTTTGGGTTGACTAATGCTCCGAGCACCTCTATGAGAGTGATGACTCAAGTCCTCCGCCCCTTCACGGGAAAAATTTTGGTTGTGTACTTCAACGATATCCTTATTTATAGTAACTCTCGTGAGCAGCACGTGGACCATCTGCGTCAAGTTTGTGTCGTGTTAAGAAAAGAACAGCTTTATGCCAATCATAAGAAGTGCACTTTTCTTACACAACAAGTCATTTTTCTAGGATTCATGGTCTCATCTGAAGGAGTATCCGCTGACCCTGAAAAGGTTAGAGCTATCGAAGAATGGCCCGAACCTAACCTAAGAACATTGGAAACATTTGAAGCTTTCACGGACTCGTTACTTTTTATCGTCGGTTTATCAAGGGCTTCAGTACTATCATGGCTCCTATTACCGATTGCTTGAAGAAAGGTGAGTTCGAGTGGTCAAAAGCTGCTACCAATGCATTTGAAGAGATCAAGCAAAGAATGTCGCAGGCTCCTGTTATGCGCCTGCCCGATTTTTTCTAAAGTCTTCAAAATTACGTGTGATGCCTCTGGTATTGGTATAGGTGGAGTCCTATCTTAAGAAGGATATCCCGTTGCTTACTTTAGTGAGAAGCTGAATGACACTAGGCAACGATATTCCACCTATGATAAAGAGTTCTATGCGGTGATACAATCTCTTCGACACTGGCGTCACTATCTGCTACCTCAGGAATTCGTCATATATTCTGACCACGAAGCTCTTCGATATATTCACTCCCAAAAGAAGTTGAACGCTAGACATGGTCGTTGGGTTGAGTTTCTCCAGGATTATACCTACACGATCAAACATAAGGCAGGAGTAGAAAATAAGGCTGCCGACGCACTCAGCCGCCGCATACACCTTCTCTCCATTTTAAGTGCGGAAGTAATCGGCTTTGAGAAAATTAAAGACCAATATGAATCGAGCCCTGATTTTAGCGAAGTTTATACTTTGCTGAATGATGGAGTGACATGTGAAATTGATGGTTTTCTCCTAAAGGATGGATATCTTTTCCATCTTCGCAAGTTGTGTATTCCCGACACCTCCCTGAGAGAATTCCTAATTTGGGAATTACACGCTGGAGCCTTGCAGGGCATTTTGGGAATAACAAGAATGTTGAGGCAGTGGAAAGTCGCTTCTATTGGCCAAGCATTAAACGAGACGTTAGACTAGTGGGTCGATGTCACATCTGTCAACTGGCGAAACAACGTAAGCAGAACACTGGCTTGTACACTCCTCTCCCTGTGCCAAATTGTCCCCGACAGGACGTTAGCATGGATTTCATGTTAGGATTTCCGAAAACGATTAGAAATCACGATTCTGTCCTTGTTGTTGTGGACCGTTTCTCCAAAATGGCCCACTTCATACCATGTTTCAAAACTTCCGACGCTTCTCATGTGGCCAAGCTATACTTCAACGAAGTTGTTAAACTGCACGGGCTTCCGAAAATAATCGTGTCAGATAGGGATGTTAAATTTACAAGTTACTTCTGGAAAACTCTTTAGCATAAAATGGGAACTAAACTTCAATTCTCTACGGCCTTTCATCCCCAGACTGACGGTCAAACTGAGGTAGTCAATCGGAGCTTAGGTAACCTATTGAGATCGCTAGTTGGTGAGAATCTTAGGAGTTGGGATCAACATTTGCCTACTGCTAAATTTGCTTATAATAACTCTGTTAATAGGTCTACAGGTGTCACTCCAGCTGAAGTCGTGTATGGTCACAAACCTAAACAGCCTATAGATCTTGTCCCCGTGTCTGCACATCATAGAGTATCTGAGTCAGCATCTACATTTGCATCTCGCATTCATGACTTGCATAAAGATATCAGTAAGAAGATCAATGACAGCAATGCTAACTATAAAATGCGAGCAGATCTAAGAAGGAAGTTTAAAAAATTTAATATTGGTGATTATGTGATGGTCCGGATACGTCCGGAACGGTTTCCTCCGGGAACTGTTAAAAAGTTGCATGCGCGAAGTGCAGAACCTTTTAAAATTCTCAAGAAAATTAATGATAATGCTTATGTTCTCGACATTCCCGAAGGTTTTAATATTGGTTCGACTTTTAATATTGAGGATTTAGTAAAATACAAAGGCCCACATTTTAATCCTGACAACCCACTGGTTGATGAGCCTACCCCTGAGCCTATTTCTGAGAGCTCCCCTTTACCTCCACTTCCCCAGATATCACCTACATATACAGCACATGACATTGATACTATTATTGATGATAATATTGTTTCTACTAGCAATGGTGGTATCCGCAGGTATTTGGTACGTTGGAAAGGGCGACCTGAGTCAGATGACACTTAGCTCGATAGGGATGACTTACATAGGCTGGATCCAGATCTTCTTGAGCAGTATGACAGCCATCTTGATTCACACTCGACAGGGTCGAGTTCTCTCCCACCTGGGGAGAATGATGCGGGCATCCAGGAGCATACACGGGATTTTCGCCGTGTCTATCAAAGTAGGAGACGTCGCGCGCCAGCTGTGCACCAGATTCCTATCATCTGGTTCTGATTGATGACAAATTTAGTAGCTGAGATTGATTGATTAGGATCCCTATTTTGTTGCATTTTGAATTTCGAATTTGACTTTTGAATTTCAAATTATGGTTTAGATTTGGCAATTATTTAGTTTTAATTTCTGATTATTTGAGAGAGATTCTGTGAGATTTCCAAAACTGTAATCTTTCTTTTTAAAAGAAATTGCTGTAATCAGAAGAAGGTATTGAAGAATAAAAACGAAAATTATCTTGCTTGATTGTGGTGTGAAACTTAGCAGTAATCTCGTTTTCTTCCCTGCAGCAATTAAAAGAAAAAGAACATAAAAAGAAAATCGCCACTGTTCATCTTCTTCAATATCCCATTCACCCCCTTCAAATCCAACGAACCCAACACCACCCCTTCCAACCGAAGCCCCCTACCAGACCGCCGTCTCCTCCCCCGACGCAAGCAACCCCGCCATCCCCAGACGGCCGCTGCCCCACCAGCAGTCGCCTCCTCCTCTGACGCAAACAACCACCACCATCCCCCAAACGACCACCCCCCACCAGCAGCCGCCTCCTTCCCCCCGACGCAAGCAGCCACCGCCATCCCCAAGCGGCCGCCACCCCACCAGCAGCCGCCCTCCACCATCATCAACCGTGCCCCAGCCACACCTCCCCTTCCTGCTCGTCTTCCCCCCACCAGTCGCCATCCGCTCAAGCCGTCGCCGCCCTCACCCGCTCCGCTGCCCGCTTGGCCCGTCCCTCGTCCGCATCGTCCTCTTTCCCTTTGAATGAATGAAGAGACCCTTGGATCTGATTGAGTCTGTTCAGACTTCCCCCCATCTTATTTGTTGGTTTATTTAGTTAAGGTCCGAACCGGACCAAGTTGGTTCAGATCTGTTTCAGTTTAGGCTCATTCGTATTGTCCAATCTGCTGAAACATCGAGATAGTCCGATTCTGTTGGCCATTGGTGCATGGCCGATCTTGACGCTGAAGACCACGATCTTGTGCTTGATCCAAAAACTGGTATAGTGGATTTAGATCTTTCCCCGTGGTTTGATTATCAGTCGTTCGAGAGCGTGCTCGAGTACGTCGAGCGTGTGACTCATCAGATCGTTGGCAGCGTAGAGAGTAGCTTGGGAATCAGCTCGTGGCATCGGCGTTTCCACGCAGATACACCGCTCCATCCTAATTACGTCGCCCTCGGTGGGGAGCTTCCACCCCTCTTATTTGGCGTCGTTGAACCACCTCTAGAGCATCCTCCCGTCGAACCGGTACAATCTGACGAAGGTTTAATTTTCTTACGCCCAGACATTTTTGGAACTGCTATTGCGTGCATATTATTATCAATTTTCGTATCAATTGTGATTATGCTGTATTCAGTTTGATTAGTGAGCGAGCGAATCTGTTGCCAAATATTTCTGCTTATCTAAATATTACAAATTGAACCATATTAAGAGAACGAATCATTACATTAGTTATCGGAATAATTTTACAAAGGTTCAAGCTTAATACATTACAATTTTTTTTGCTTAAGGCCATCGAAAGCTACACTTTATTCTTGAGCTTCCTGCCTAGATCGATCGCTGATTTGGCGAAGCATTATTGTCGTTAATCTTCATACCTGCATCACATTGTTTCGCATCAAGATCACAGGATTTTGACTAATTATAGTGATCATTTACAGAATTCATTCCAATGCATTCTTGTTTAAACGTGTAATAAAGAACAATTTCTGATAATCACGTTTAGTATAGACTGTGCATAATTGAATCCATATATATCTTACAAAACACAATCATGTTCATGTCAATTATGCTCATATATGCTTATGAATGACCTTTCATATAATAATTTGTATCCACATGTACAAAACAATTCAAGCCAAAAGATAGCACACCAAAACGTTTTAAATATCGGATAACGGAGAAATATCTGATGGCCATAATTCATATCGGATTACGGATATCAGGAAAATATCGGGGATATGTGGTAAATACCGGAATGCCATAATGAATGTTTACATGTATAGTATATCGCACTAAAATGTAATCTCAACGTACTTAATGAAATCTAAATCATAAAAAATGTAAATAATATATGTTTAGAATCACTAATCAACCTTGTAAAACAAACAAAAGTAAAATTAGTGTTGCAACATTTCGCTGATTTTTTGAGGCCAAAATGTCATTTGATATAAAAATCATGGTATCTCACCCAAAAATTGCCAAACTTAGGTATGTGGTTTTGTCACGACCCCAAATTCCGAACCTAAAAGGAATATTAGAGCCGGACTAAACCTGTGAAAAAAATCCTCCAAAATATGCATTCATTAAAAGACCATCAAAATAAACTCTTCATCGAGCTAAAACTAACAATAAATATTTTCTAAAATACCAAAAGTCAACACTACTCCAATAAACTTGATAAAAATAAATATTCCTCAACTTGAAATAAAACTCGACCTAAAGAGAGAATCTCATTATTACAAAACTCTCAATTTATCAACTAAACATCAATGACTTTATTTAACCTTCACCTAGAAAATAATAACAATCTCGAATTATATTCCTTGTTCCGTTCAAAGAATTAGACAAATCCTTACTTCCACCTAATCCCGAGTCTCTGAAAAGAATGAAAACAACACAATGAGTTCACAACTCAATAAGTGGATAAATTCATACATTAGACACTGGTTTTGCCAAAAAAAGTAAAAAAATAAATTGACTTGATAAACAAAATACTAAAATAGTAAAAAATTATAATGCAACATTTTCAAAATATATACATGCAATGGAAATAAGCAGGTCACGTCTCAATGTGGTAAACACTTCGATACTCCGGTTGACTTGACAAACCCCACTATTATATAGCATGTGGTCGAGACGATGAGACCCAAACTTAAGCTCTTAGCGCTAAAATAGAAACCTTATAGCACATTGAGCCATGTTTTAATAACTTGCTTACATCCGACATATATCGGTATATTGACCTGAGATGCATATGCTTTAAGAAAATTAAACGAAGTCTGTAAAACTAAATACGTTATACAAAAAGGCCAAAGGCCAACCAATAGTAAAATCAATCAACCCCATATGCATCTCAACCTACTACTTATGAAAAGACATAACAATTGACAAAGACAATAATAACAATTGACAAAGAAAATAAGCATAGGCTTATACCAAATAACCACGTGCATTAATCCAATCAACAATTAGTATGCGAGCAACCATACAAACGAATATATTCCATCAGAACAAACTTACACATAGTTAATATAATTTTATATGAAAAATACGTAGCGAATAATGTACAAATTCACCACTTACCCCAAACCCGAAAGATAACCGAAATACCACTCACAATGCCTCCTCGGTGCCACTCGAAACCCCTAAAGAATAAGTATAAACAATAATCAATACTATTATATGCCCTCGACTCATAGCCTACCAACTTATAACTATACCTTTATTTATTTATTTTTCCTTTTATCTAAATAATTACACATCAGAATACCTTTAACCAAGGAAATTAAATGCATGATTAATATTTATTTCATAATACTAGTTAAAGAGGAGTATCATTGTCAGCATCATCTATAAAAATCTAAAAGTTGAAGTTGGGAAAGTGAGGTCGAATATCTAGGTCTCAGGTTGGTGTATTACGTACATAACAAAAGAATTAGTATTATTATTATTAAAAACTAGGTTGGATAATGATTGATCTACACAAAGAGACAAAAGATCAATTAAGATTGCTCCTCTTATGCATCGTGTAAGCATGTTGGTAATACTAACTAGTGATGCTAAGATGAGGATTAGATAAAAGTGAACCTTGATTTGTTTCCTTCCATGTACGCCCTACTGCCCTCCGAAGTTGTTGTCTGGTTTTTTTTCTTTTTTTTTTGTGAGAGGCGGAACAGAGACGGGAAAGAGGAGAAGCGGCTGACGGAATTAAGGAGTTGAGTAGGGTTTTGGGGTATTTATAAATGCCCTTTTTGCTATTAAAACCCTCTAATAAAAATTTATATTAAAACCCCTACATTTTTTTCTTATATATATCTATCTAAAGAAAACTTAGAATTATTACATACTACCACTCTTAACAAAAGTTTTATTCTCAAAACTTGGACATACCTGAGTCTTCAAATAAATTAGGATATTTTTCCTTTATCTCATATTCATGCTCCCAGGTAGTTTCCTCAGCTGAATGATTTTTCCATAAAACCTTCACTAGCTTAACAATTCTTAACCTTCAAGCTTGCTCCTTCCGGTCCAAAATTTTAACTGGGTATTCTGAATATGTCAAATCTTTCCTGATCCCAAGAGGCTCATAATTCAATACATGACTCGGATCAAGTACACACTTCCTCAGCATTGATACATGGAAAACATTATGAATTTTAGCCAACTCTGGAGACAACACAATTTTGTATGCTACAGCTCTAACCTACTCCAAAATCTCAAAAGGTCCAATATATCTCGGACTCAACTTGCCATTTCTTCCAAATCTCATCACTCGCTTAGTAGGTGATACTCTAAGGAAAATATGATCGCCGACTTCAAACTCCAACTTTCTTCTTTTATTATTGGCATAGCTCTTCTGTTTGCTTTGAGCTATACGAAGCCTCTCATGTATTTGTTGAATCTTCTTAGTAGTAATCTGTACTATCTCAGGACCGAGCAGCCTTCTTTCTCCTACCTGATCCCAACAAATAGGTGATCTACTTCTCCTACCATACAATGCTTTATAAGGGGACATATCAATACTAGAGTGATAGCTATTGTTATATGCAAACTCCACCAAAGGTAAATGTTTTTCCCAGCTACCCTTCAAATCCAAAACACAAGCACGAAGCATATCCTCTAATGTTTGAATAGTCCTCTTCGATTGCCCGTCCGTCTGTGGATGATAAGATGTGCTAAAACCTAATTGTGTTCCTAGAGCATTATTCAGACCTTACCAAAATCTAGAACGAAATCTCGAATCTCTATTTGATATAATAGTCACTGGTATCCCATGTAATCTCACAATCTCTTTAACATATTATTCAGCAAGCTTCTCAAGAGAAAGTGTGATTTTACAAGGCAAGAAATGAGCTGATTTAGTAAGTCGGTCAACAATCACCCATATAGTATCATTACCACTCTGACTCCTAGGAAAACCGATTACAAAATCCATTGTTACCTTCTCCCACTTCCACACAGGAATTAGAAGAGGCTGAAGTAGTCCGCCAGGCTTCTGATGTTCAATCTTGACTTGTTGGCACACCAAGCACTTAGACACAAATTCTGCAATATCCCTCTTCATGTCATTCCACCAAAATGTTTCTCGCAAATCTCTATACATCTTTGTAGATCCGGGATGAACTGTATACGTCGAACAGTGCGCCTCCTGTAGGACTTCTTTCTTCAACTTCGGATTATTAGGTACACATAAGCTGTTTTTAAATCTCAAAGTTCCATCATGAACTACAAAATCATGTTGAAATCCCTGTTCGACATCTGCTTTAATTTTTACAAGAACCGGATCATCACTTTGTGCAGCCACAGGCTGGATTTAAGATGAGCAAACATCACTCCAGATCCTCGAAGTCGAATATCAATATCAAGTCTATTCAAGTCCTCCAACATTTGCTTCTGACTTGTGATCAAAGTGGCAATACTAGCATTGAACTTCCTACTCAAAGCATCAGCTATCACATTCGTCTTACCAGGATGATAATGAATATTAAGGTCATAATCTTTCATTAACTCCAACCATCGCCTTTGCCTCATATTTAACTCCTTAGTGTAAAAATGTATTTAAGGTTCTTATGATCTGTGTAGATGTCATAAGTCTCCCCGTACAAATAGTGCCGCTAAATCTTCAATGCAAAGATAACAGCAGCTAACTCCAAATCATGTGTTGGGTAGTTCTTTTCATAAGGTTTAAGTTGTCTGGATGCATATGCTACTACTTTCCCATTCTGCATAAGAACACAACCAAGGCCAATATGAGAAGCATCACTGTATATCACAAATCCACCTGATCCAGAAGGAATCGTGAGTATAGGTGCAGACACTAATCGATCCTTCAACTCCTGGTAGCTCTGTTCACACTTCTCTGTCCACTAAAACTTGACCCCTTTTTGAGTCAATCGAGTGAAAGATGCTGCGATGCAGGAAAATCCCTCAATAAATCTTCTATAGTAACCAACCAATCCTAGGAAGCTTCGTATCTCAGTCACGGTGCTAGGTCTCTTCCAATCAACAATTGCCTCTATCTTTGAAAGATCAACCGACACCCCTTCTTTAGAAATAACATGCCCCAAAAATGAGGCACTCTCCAACCAGAATTCACACTTTTTCAACTTTGCATACAATTTGTGTTCCAAAAGTAATTGCAAAGTAGTTCTTAAGTGTTCTTCATGTTCCTCCCGGCTTCTAGAGTAGACCAAAATGTCATCAATAAAAACAACTACAAACTGATCAAGATAAGACCTAAACACCCTATTCATCAAGTCCATAAAAGCAGCTGGAGCATTTGTCAATCCAAATGGCGTCACCAAGAATTCATAGTGTCCATATCTTGTTCTAAAGGCAGTCTTCGACACATCTTCAGGCTTAATCTTGAGCTGGTGATAACCAGACCGAAGGTCAATCTTTGAGAACACTTGGGCGCCCTTCAACTGATCAAATAAATCATCAATCCGAGGCAAATGATATTTGTACTTCACAGTCACCCTCTTCAATTCTCGTAATCTATACAAAGTCTCATACTCCTATTTTTTTTCTTCACAAAAAGTACTGGAGCACCCCAAGGAGATACACTCGCCCTGATGAAGCCCTTATCTAACAATTCTTGTAATTGAGTCTTTAACTCCCTCATCTCTACTGGTGCCATTCGATAAGGTGCTTTTGAGATTGACCCTGTTCTTGGAATTAAATCAATAATGAACTCAATCTCCATGTCAGGTGGTAGCCCTGACAAGTCTTCAGGCAAAACGTCAAGGTATTCTCGAACAATTGGAGTTTCATCCAAAATGACTTCCTTCTTCTCGGTACAAACTACACTAGCAAGATAACCCTAACAACCTTTTCTTAGAAGTCTACAAGCTCGCATAGCTGAAATAACACATGAAGGTACACTTAACACCCGATCCCTCGAAACAAAACTCGGACTCCCCAGGAATTCTGAATGAAACTCGTTTCTGAAAACAATCTAGAGATGCATGATAAGTAGAAAGCCAATCCATACCAAGAATGACATCAAAATCATGAATATCAAGTAACACAAGACTTGCAAGCAAAGTTCGATCTCCCACTATGACCTCACATCCCTTAAAGATGTGATTAGTGATCATACAATCACCAGATTGGGTGGAAACTGATAGCTTAGATTATAAAAATTCTAGAGTTCTATCCAACTTACTAGCAAAGCTATGAGATATAAATGAATGAGAAGAACTAGAATCAAACAATACATGTGCGAGCTGAGAGGAAATAATGAGTTCACCTGCAACAACAGTTAGATGCGAAAGCATCCTGCTTCGTCAAAGCAAATACTTTCCCTTGTGCCTTAGATTTCTGACTATCACCAGATGTAGGCTTCGCTTTCTGATCATTAGTCTTGGGTCTTCTTTATTGGACAGTCCTTCGCAATATGTCCTTGCCTGCCACACTCATAGCAGCCTCGAAATAAAGGACAATAACAGCCTTTGTGATTATTACCACATCTATAACATTGTCCATCATGCCTCTGAATAGGAGGACCTGTTCTCTACACAAACTGGCTCGATCTCTGTATTGGAGTTCCTGACCCTCGAAATGCTGGCTTCTTAAAAGGCTTAAAAACTAACTTATCTTTCTGATTATTCTCATCCTTGCTCCGCTTCTTCTGGTCCCAGCTTTTGTTTGGTTCATCTGCAATCTTTTCTCCCTTGCTTTTTTAGTCTTTTTTGATCGCTCCACTGCCTCCTCTAAAGTATTTGATATGACTACTGTAACCTTCTGATGAATTTCCGGCCTTAGTCCATTCTCAATCATCTCTATCTTATCAAATTCTTCTGCGACTAGCTCAGGTGCATATCGAGATAACTCATTAAACTTAGCTTCATATTCTTTCACTGTCATATTATCCTGCTGCAATTCCATAAGCTCTCTCTTCTTGCGAGATCGAACATACAAGGAAAATATTTCTCCCTAAATAATTTAACAAGTCTGCTCCAAGGAATATCCTCCCCCTCAAGTGATAAATTGGCCTCCTTAGTTTCCCATCAAATCTCTGCATCTCCCTCTAACATAAAGGTAGCATAAAGAACTTTTTGTTCCTCTGAACACCCCAAAGCTCTAAAGTACTTCTCCATTTTCTTCAGCCATTACTGTGTCACCGTTGGATCAGAAGCTCCCTGAAAAGATGGTGGAGACATCTTCTTAAACTTTTCAACATCACTGTCAATAGGTTTAGTCTTCTTTTATGTATTTAGTGCTTCACTCAGCTTCTCAGTTGCCTCTGACTGCTTTTTAAGGATCTCCATTTGCTTCTCCATAAAACCACTCTGCATTTTAATAAAACTGGTGGGTCCTTCAACACCCCAATGAGCTCCAGTAATCCCTCTCGCGGTCCTAGCAGTACGGGTAGCCATACCCCCGCGAGTTTGGGGTCCTAATCTTCCCCTGATAATCCTATCTGGAGCCTCATTTGTAACATTAGGGGTCTCAATGTTTTGTTGACCTGTATCATCATTTCCACCAACCCTAGTCCGGGGACGCCTACTCGATTGGGGTATACTTGAAGGAAGCGTAACCTCTGCATTAGCCTCAAGTCTAGGAGAAGAGCGCCTCGTTGCAACACTAGAACCTCTCTTGCCACGAGCCATCTCAATCTAATATTACCAAGATAAATATGTTTAGTACAAAAATATTTATCATATTAATTTTTATTAAATCAATTCATACCATATTCATTACAAGCATAAGTAATCAAATAATATTTTCATGAAACACGTACATTGGACATGCCTTAAACTACCCAGACTAAGCCTTTTACCTTTAAGAAAACAAAAGTAAAGAAATTATGAGATCCATGGTTCTAAACTTATATACTTCTATACCCGAAAGTTGATCTGATAACGTTCATATTGTCCTCGACCACACTTCAAAAATAAATTATCATATTCCATCATCATTATTATTTCCTCTAACTCTAACTAGGACCTACAGCCTAGGCTCTGATACCAATCTGCCACGACCCCAAATTCCGAACCTAAAAGGAATATTAGAGCCGGACTAAACCTGTGAAAAAATCCTCCAAATTATGCATTCATTAAAAGACCATCAAAATAAACTCTTCATCGAGCTAAAACTAACAATAAATATTCTCTATAATCCTAAAAGTCAACACTACTCCAATAAACTTGATAAAAATAAATATTCCTCAACTTGAAATAAAACTCGACCTAAAGGAGAGAATCTCATTATTACAAAACTCTCAATTTATCAACTAAACATCAATGACTTTATTTAACCTTCACCTAGAAAACAATAACAATCTCGAATTATATTCCTTGTTTCGTTCAAAGAATTAGACAAATCCTCAATTCCACCTAATCCCGAGTCTCTGAAAAGAATGAAAACAACACAATGAGTTCACAACTCAATAAGTGGATAAATTCATACATTAGAATTTAGACACTGGTTTTGCAAAACAAAAAAAATAAATTGACTTGATAAATGAAATACTAAAATAGTAAAAAATTATAATGCAACATTTTTAAATTATGTACATGCAATGGAAATAAGCAGGTCGTCTCAATGTGATCAACATTTCGATACTTCGGTTGACTTGGCAAACCCCACTATTATATAGCCCGTGGTCGGGACGATGAGACCCAAACTTGGGCTCTTAGCGCTAAAATAGAAACCTTATAGAAGCACATTGAGCCATGTTTTAATAACTTGCTTACATCCGACATATACCGATATATTGACCTGAGATGCATATGCTTTAAGAAAATTAAACGAAGTCCGTAATACTAAATACGTTATACAAAAAGGCCAAAGGCCAACCAATAGTGAAATTAATCAACCCCATATGCATCTCAACCTACTACTATATAAAAACACATAACAATTGACAAAGACAATAATAATAATTGGCAAAGAAAATAAGCATAGGCTTATACCAAATAACCACGTGTATTAATCCAATCAACAATTAGTATGCGAGCAACCATACAAATAGATATATTCCATCAGAACAAACTTACACATAGTTAATATAATTTTATATAAATAATACGCAGCGAATAATGTACAAATTCACCACTTACTCCAAACCTGAAAGACAACCGAAATACCACTCACGATGCCTCCTCGGTGCCACTCGAAACCCCTAAAGAATAAGTATAAACAATAATCAATACTATTATATGCCCTCGACTCGTAGCCTACCAACTTATAACTATACCTTTATTTATTTATTTATTTATTTTTTCTTCTATCTAAATAATTACACATCAGAATGCCTTCAATCAAGGAAATTAAATGCATGATTAATATTTATTTCATAATACTGGTTAAAGAGGAGTATCATTGTCAGCATCATCTATAAAAATCTAAAAGTTGAAGTTGGGAAAGTGAGGTCGAATATCTAGGTCTCAGGTTGGTGTATTACGTACATAACAAAAGAATTATTATTATTATTAATAAAAACTAGGTTGGATCATGACTGATCTACACAAAGAGACAAAAAAAGATCAATTAAGATTGCTCCTCTTATGCATCGTATAAGCATGTTGGTAATACTAATTAGTGATACTAAGATGAGGATTAGATATAAGTGAACCTTGATTTGTTTCCTCCCAGGTACGCCCCACTGCCCTCCGAAGTTGTTGTCTGTTTTTTTTGTGAGAGGCGGAACAGAGACGGGAAAGAGGAGAAGCGGCTGACGGAATTAAGGAGTTGGGTAGGGTTTTGGGGTATTTATAAAGGCCCTTTTTGTTATTAAAACCCTCTAATAAAAATTTACATTAAAACCCCTACATTTTTTTTCTTATATATATCTATCTAAAGAAAACTTAGAATTATTACAGGTTTTGTGACAATCCATATAAAATGATATAACAGCCATATTGGGGATATATCGCCCAAAATATATCAGCAGTAAAGGATATTTAGAGACCATATCGTTTGCCGGGGTTGTTCCTATCATCTTGACTTTTTTTATCTCTATTCTTTTAATTATTTGATATGATGTGACTCCATTCTCATTCTATTGCAAACATGTGTCTCCACCATTTTCGTTAAACGACCACATTTCCTAGTAGATATTTCCTTTCATTGTTATAAAACAAGGTTTATGGGGCCACTTAAGTGACCATATAAATGTATATGGTCCAGAAATGGTCTTATATGGCCAGTTCAATGTTCTAAAATAATGTTTATGGGGCCACGTAAGTGAGCATATAAACTATACGGCCCAAAATTGGCCTACGTAGTCAAAAAAGTACCTGAAAGATGTAATCAAGCCATTTAGATTATACACCCACAAGGGTGATTAAAGGAGCACGTAGTCAGTTTCCTTCAGTGTACTAAACCAAGGTTAATGGGGCCACATAATGACCATATAAATGTATGTGGCCATGAATTGGCCTTATGCAGACGCAATGTGGGTAAATGATGATTAATGCCATTTTGGTTATGCACCCACATGAGTGATTAAAGGAGCACACGATCAGTTTGGAGATTAGTCCGTACCTGACAACTTTTGCATGCAGGTTCAAACTCGAACTTAAACCCTGCCATTGTAATTAGTAAATATCTAGAACTCAAACCACTTCTCTATTTTCACCCGAATTTGATTCTCGATCTCTTTTCCTTTCAACTCAAACCACTGTAAATATCTAGATTTATTCACAAGGTAATAACATATTATCATCTTATTTAAAGATAAGAAAAAATTAACCTAAAATAGATCCAAAGGATTTAAACAATTAGTGAAATCTAAACCTAATAACCTGTACATTGCTGACAATCAATTGTTACAGAATAAGACTCCTATGTGTATTCTATATCTTCAATCTCATCCACTTCAAAAGAATCAAAACTGAAGTGATGTTGTTTAGCACTAAAGCATCAAAGCTCTTGCCATTTAGGATGCTCAAGCCTCCTAGCAAGAAAAGATAATCCTAGTTGACCAATAAACTCTTTCTGAAAGCATATATTTGTATTGTAGTTTTATCTTTATCAAGTGACGTTCTACTAAGTTAAAAATGCCCCTGACGTTATGGTCACATCTTTTGTAAAATAAGTATTATAGTGGTCATTACTAGTTTTTTTTTACTCTGATTACTTTTTCTGTCACCATTGTATTTAGCTATTAAAATTTGTTACCATCTTGTCAAGACAATTTGTATTTGAAGCTTATTGTTGATTATTTGCAGTAATCTAGATTGTTTGCCCATTATGCTGCTTTCTTATTAGTTTGCTCTGTTGTTCCATGCAGGTGGCTATTCTAGATGGAATTACCATGGGGGGAGGTGCAGGAGTTTCGATTCCTGGGACATTCCGCATTGCGACCGACAAAACTGTATGGATTATATAATTGTGTGAGAGAACATCATCATGATCTCTTACTAACTTTGATAGACAATGTTACTTCGTGTTTCTTAGGGAGCGTTTGGCAACCGTGGTTGTTTTTGTTTTTGTTTTTGTTTTCAACAAAAATAATAAAATACGTTTGGCAACTAGGGTGTTTTTTTGACTTGACCTTTTACAAAATCCAAAAAATAAACACTTTTCTCAAAACACCAAAAATGTGTTTTGAGATTCCGTTTTTTCATCTAAGCCCCCGCCGACCGACCGACCGCCCGCCTGCCGCCGCCGCTCGCCCGCCGCCGCCTGCCAGTCGCCACCCGGCCGTCGTCCGGTTGCCGCCGCCGCCGCTCGCCCGTCGCAGCCGCAGCCGCCGCCGCTTCGGTTGCCCACCCGTCGTCCGCTGGCCGTCACCGCCCGCCGGCCGTCCGCCTCCACCGCCCGCCCGCCTGTCATCGCCGGTCGCCCGCCACCTGTCGCCGCCCGCCCGCTCGTCCCCCGCCCATCGCCGGCCGCCGACGGTCGTCGACCGCCCGCCGCCCGTCGCCCGCCCGCCCGCCGGCCGCACGTCGCCGGCCGCCGACTATCGTCGACCGCCCGCTGCTCGTCGGCCGGCCACCGGCCACCAGCCGCCCGCTCGCCGTCGCCGCTTTATATAACTATAAATGGTGTTTTCAAAACATGTTTGAAAAAAAATACCATGGCATGGTGTTTTCTAAAAAACACAACAAAAACAAACATCTCGATTACGAAACACACCCTTAATAATCTCATATATTAAAAACACCATTGTGCATATAAAAGGATGGATCCACCAAAATATATTTTTTCCATTAAAAGTTATAACCAATAAGCGTTATTACTATTGTAACATTGTTAAAATTATTTTTGGGGGGTTGGGTGGGTTGGGGGGGGTTATTTGAGCATGTATTTAATAGTGCTTGTTGTCAAAAAATTTAATTTTTCTACAGTTGAAGTGTAGAAAACCCATGTACTGTGGAGGTCATTGCAGTAAACCCCTATTCTACTACTTCGCAGTCCTTCGTACCAAACACATCATGTTTTTGGAAACTAGAAGCCTCATTCTCACTTCTCGTAATTTCCCACTTTATGTGGGAATGACCATTTCCAATGAGATGTTAGAGAATGGACATTCCCACTTAAGTGAGAATAAAAAAAAGACGTAACTTCCAAATATGCTCATTCCCACTTCATTCGTTAATTCCACCCAAACGTGAGAATGGAAATGAGCATTCCATTCTCACATTAATGTCATTCCATTCTCATATTAATGCCATTCCATTCTTTGTTTTATTCCATTCCCACTCCACTCGATTCCTGCATACCAAACGAGGCGTATTACTCTTGAACGTATGAATATCATTTTCGACTCTCCCTTTTTTTCATTAATAATTCAATAGTTAGTAATGCTTTATAGGTTATGGCGTGAAAAACATTCTTTGGTGTACTTGTTTCATGGTTTGGGGGACTTCTAATAGTTTCTAACATTTCCCCATCCCTTTCAGTTAAATATATTGTTTGATCACATCTTGAAAAGTTTATCACTTGTTTCACACGAGAACAATACTCACAAAGATAACAGTGGCCGTATAGCTTTTATCCTTTACTTCAGAACCTTATCCGGAAAAGATTGTCTTATCCGAATGCAGTGTTCTTTGTCGTTCAGTACTACCATTAAGTATATTAACATGTGGAAGTGCAATTTTTCAGCCAAAATTTACTACAAACTAATTCATTTCACCAAATATCTTTGCTATACAGAAAATATTTATGTTTACATGTACTATTTTAATTTAATCTCGTTATGCATAGGTGCACTATTTTGAAAGCATATATGGCTAATCGAATATTATTGAGTATCTTGCATCTTTTATGTAATTTCAGATTTTCTCCACTCCAGAAGTTCATATTGGCTTCCATCCTGATGCTGCAGCTTCCTTTTACCTTTCACATTTAACTGGTCATGTAGGTAAGCCCTTCAGCATGAGGTTTGTTGCGTTATGTCCTTCAGTTTTGGAAGGATTTTATGCAATTTGATATATTGGATAAAACCAATCTTTATCATCTCGCTTGCTCTTTTAGAATGTCTATGGACATCTTCGAGGCGATTGGGAGCTGTCATCGGTAGCTACATGTAAAAGACTGGTTTAAATATCCGTACTTGCTCTTCAATTAGCCTGTGGTTTTTTTTTTGTCAGATTAAATGTGTAGTATTCCCTTTGAACTTGGACTTGGTGACTTGTCTAGCTATACTGCTCGCTCTTTACTTGGAGCCCTTTACATTTTTGTTTCACCTGAAAGTGGTTATTCTGGAATTCAGTTAAATTTGAAGTAATCTTCAAGTTTGTTGTATTCATCATATTCACAGTTGGAAAGTGTTTGTTTCCTAAATTCCGTTCTCCAAGTGATTTGCTTATCTCCAGTATTGTTTCCTCTCTTCCTCTACTGGAGAAGTTAATGAATTCAAACATGCACGAGTGCAGGCTTATACTGAATTTGCAGGAGCTTTAGAAACAAACATGTTTGTCAATGAGTTGAGTGACTATATATTTCAACTTCTTGAAAAATATCTAGTCAATGTTGTGGGAATCGATCTGCCAACTTTTTGTCAATTTATGTAGGTAGTAAGGTTTTCATGTTGATTGCTCTAGGAGACCCTGGATTGATTGGACATCTGAGAGCATGCTGTGGACATCCATTTTACACATGTTAGCTTGTTTGTTGATGTGAAAAGCCACCCAAAAAATAAAAAAAGGCCGGTGTTAAGGCTAACTTGCTTACTGTGTGCTTGGGTTCTCAAATGGTAGATAGTTTACGTAAAGTGTAGTGCTTGGGTTCTCAACATAACTGTGTGCTTGGCTAACTTGCTTATTTCTCTTCTTCATTTTTCCTTCATGAAATGAAGATTATGCATATAATGCTATTCTTCCAGGTGAATACTTAGCTCTAACGGGTGAAAGGCTTGATGGAGTGGACATGCTGGCAATCGGCCTTGCTACACATTATTCAATGAGTGCTGTTAGTTTCTCTTGACCATCTATTCTTTTGGAATTCCATTTCAAATATACTTTGTATTATGCTAATACAATAGCATTTTCATTCAACAGAGACTTAGTTGGATAGATGAACGGCTTGCCAAGTTGGTTACTGATGATCCTTCAGTCATAGACTCTTCTCTTGCACAATATGGTGATATTGTTTATCCAGACAAAAAGAGCATCGTTCATAGGTAACTTCATTTGCTTTGAATATCATGTTAGGCTAATTCATCAAGATCCATGCATCCTTTTCTGTGTTCAGTGAACATATCAAATGAATTGTAATTTAGTCAATTGTAGTGCCCTTCATTTTTGATTCTTTGAAAATCAAAAGTTTCACGGTCAAAAGTCTAAACTATAGTGAAAGTCTTGGATTACCTTTGCTGTCTACCCTAGATTAACTAGTCCACTTTTGTATAATAGGAGGAGTACGTGATATGCATGCTTGCAATTATGCTATTGATGCCTGAAGATCGTTCTAGACCCATGACCAAGGTTTTAAATATCGGTTTTCAGGGATTTATCGGATGGTCAAAATCCATATTGGATAGCAGATATCGGGATATATTGAGGATAAGTAGTGTTTATCGGAGTGACATTACCGGATGGTGATATACATAATATAATATTCTAGAATGTAATCTAACCGAACTTAATGAAATATAGACATACCAAAATGTAAATAATTATGTTTAGGATCACTAACCAGTAGTAAAAACTTGGGTCGGGCCGGGTTTAAAGTGCAGTGAATAGGTGCCTGTTGCCCGAAATTAAAACTCAAGCTAAAGACCGATAATTCCAAATTTTAGGCCGACAATATCGGCCGATAACTCACTTTATTGCCGCATTATCCGCTATAAACATCCACAAACAATAATCGATTTAGAATCGAACTTATCACAGCGGAAGACTCCCAAAACCGATAAATTGCCGATAATATCGGTTTATCGGCCGATATTTAAGACATTGCCCATGACTGCAGCTTTTGGTTGTTATTTTGGGATTCGTTGAAACATCCAGGTCGTTGTATTAACTTCTAGTAGTAGCTGTATTAGTTTTGCCTTTTGACAGACAAACACATTGCAAAATGTATGTAGTATCCTATTATGTGTTTTAATGGTTCATCTAAGTTTTGCAAAATCTATGGCTCTTTGATAAAGCATGCAATTTTTAATGTGTGTGTGCAAAGCATGGTTGACATCTTTGAAGCTTTTAAACTGGATGATAGTTTATCCATATATGAACTGTGGGTCACTCATTGAGGTGTCTCACCATGTAGTTTGGTTGGTGGGAGAAAACTTTTTTGGTTTGAACGATAAAATACTATCCTATACTGTATTTACATACACATAAGTACACATAGACAGGCAGCTTAAGAGTTTATATACAAAAATATAAACTACACGCAGCTAGAATATTACTAACTTGCAGACTCAAAGAAGGTTCAGCAGTGTGAAGTTCTCAAAATCACAAGAATGAGTTGGGCCAATATGATATTTTTTCTCAGTTCAAAAGAGAGGGATTAGGCACCAACTCTCCCAGTTTTTTTAATTTTTTAATTTTATTATTGTTATTTTTTTCAGTTGGGAGCTTGTATGTACCTCCAGCTGCTATTCAGTAACCAACCTTGTACACTTCCTTAGAGTCGCAGTGGACATCACTACCCAAAGAAAATTTCAAGCCTATATCCAAACAATATTATGTGCTTACATCAGTTTCATCTATTGATACGAGTTGCCGTGCGAGCACTCTTGATCGCGGAATTATCAAGAGTGGTGTGAAGAAAACGACAGAAGAACACAAGATTATAATTTGGACGAAGGAAAATATATTCTCTAGATTATGAGAATCAATTGGATTACAAATCTCTCTCTCACAATCTCTCTAGATCAAAGAATAACCTCCCTGATCTCTTCTCTGATTACAATCTCAGTCCTCTCCCTTAGAAAAGTCGTGTTTCTATTTATATCAAATAGAAATCCTAAACAGTGCAGGAAAACAAGCCCAGGCCCAAAACCCGTCTCGCGGTTGACCGCAGAGCCCATCGCGGTCGATCGCGACCAACATCCGAGACTTAAATGCACTACAGGGTTTTGGCGGTCGACCACCGAACCCATCGCGGTCGACCGTGACTAACAACAGAGAGTAGTCTTGATTACAGGGTTTTGGCGATCAACCGCCGAACCCATCGTGGTCGACCGTGAAACAGTTCAACCAGATCCCTTGAGCTGTGCACGTTCGCGGTCGACCGTAGAGCCATGCGCGGTCGACCGTGAAACAGTAAAAATGCTTTTCTTGTCTTTTGACGAATCCTTCGACTTCGCCGCCTCCAACGACTTTGGCCACGACTCCTCTACATTATTCTCAAGATACCATGAGAATCACTATCCTCAAGTTTTCATGAGGATCGCTAAGCTCCCGAAAAGAAGATACACCCGTATCATGGGTCCTTCCTTTAGGAACTTAAAGTCCTGTTCAAGTTAGAACTTCACCCGAGGGAATTCGCGAACCCCTCCTTCTCTGTTGAACCACTTAGCTTTGCTAGGAACCTAACATTGACGTCCAATGAGAAACGACTCCTTCGTCCCTCGCCTCGTCGTGGTCGTCTTCCGCTCCAAAATGCAATCTTCTTTCAGCGGTTCCTTTCTATCAAACCACAAGTCTTTAACATGCGGTAAGATCATATTGTCGTCACCTTCATCATCTAACAATGGAGGCTCGAACAACTTCCAATACTCGGCATTAATCACCGAATACATGCCTAAGTAAGGCAACAAATCCAATCTGAAAGCGTTGTCGCCAATCTGGTCGAGGATCCGGAACGGACCATAATGAATAGGCTTCAACTTCTTCCCTTCTCCTTTTAACCTCTGCTTACTTAATTTCAGCCACACCATATCGCCTTTGTCAAAGTTACAAGGAACCCGATGTTGATCATGCTTCGCCTTGTACTTAGCTTGTGATTTCTTCAATTGAGCTTCAATCGCGGCATGAATGTTAGCAATCTTCTCCAGAAATCGCTAAGCACGTTGTCTTTCACTCCCTTTCTTGCCGTCAACTGTAGCTTTACTCGAAAATACAAGATCGAACAGACTTGGCGGTAAGAATCCATAACACGTCTCAAATGGTGACTTTCCCGAAGATCCATGAATAGCTTGATTAAAAGCAAACTGTAGATATGGTAAACTCTCATCCCAAGTCTTAGGATGTCTGGAATTGTATCCTCTCAACATGTGCACCATAGTCCGATTGACTACCTCCGTTTGCTCGTCTGTTTGTGGATGAAAGGCCATGCTCTTCTTCAATTTAGTGTCCATCAAACTTCACAAAGAATCCCAAAAATTCCCGAGAAACCGGCTGTCCCTATCCGAAATAATCAAACTCGGCAACCCAAAGTGCTTTCACACATGCTCAAAGAACAACTGCGTTGTACCCGCTCCCGTCACGATCTTCTTACAAGGAATCAAGATCACCATCTTGCTGAACAGGTCCACCATAACGTACAAATAGTCATGTCCACGCTTGGTAGTCGGCAACCCTCCTGGAAAATCCATATAAATGCTCTCCCACGGTCTAGAAGAAACCGGTAGTGGTAGGTATAATCCCCTCTTCCTGTTAGAAAGCTTCGAAATACAGCATAACTTACACCCTCCAACATACTTGGTCACATCATCAAGCATCCGTGGCCAAAACACATGTGCCGTAGATCGAGAAGCGTCTTCTGAATCCCAAATGCCCTTGCACACGCGAGGTATGTGCTTCCCGAATCCACTGAACCCTATCACCATCCTCCGGAATGCATAGTGATGTCCTACGATATAACAAGCCATCCTCTTCAAGTGTATACTCCCCCTTCGACCAGCCTTCGCCTGCTCAAACATACTACCGAAGTCTCTACTGGATGCGTACAGTTGTACATACTCCAACGGAACCAATGGCTGAATGCGCGTCGCCACCAATAAAGCCCTTACCGACGGACGAGATAACATATCGGCCAACTTGTTCGTTGCCTCCTTTTTGTACCTAATAATGATATTGAAAGCCATCAAATAAGACATCCACTTCATGTGCCGTGCCTGCTGTAGCTTCGTCTGGACATGTAAGAACTCCAACAGCTTATGATCCGAGTGCACAACCACCTCCTTCCCCATTAAATACACCCTCCAATGCTTAATTGCTTGATATAGTGCATAGAACTCCTTGTCATAGGTCGGGTAGTTCGCAATGGCACCCGAAAACATCTCAGAATGGTATTCCACTGGCTTCCCATCCTGAATTAATACAGCGCCCATCGCATAATTAGACGCGTCGGTCTCCACCTCGAAAGTCCGCTGCAAATTCGGTAATGCCAACACCGGTGCCTCCGAGATCTTCCTCTTTAGCAATTGAAAAGCCTCCTCATGCGTCCTCCCCGACTCGAACTGAACCTTAGCCTTTGTGAGGCCATGTAACGGTGCCGCATAAGTCAAATATCGAATGAACTTACGTAAATACTGACAAGCCCCATGAAGCTTCTCACCTCAGTCACTGTTTTTGATATCGGCCACTTCGTGATCACCGCCACCTTGCCCGGATCTATCCTCCTCTAGCCCTTCCCCACGATGAAGCCGAGATACACCAACTCGTCCTTCCCAAACTCACACTTCTTCCCGTTGAGCTTCAGTTGTCCGTCCTACAACACTCCAAACACCTTCTCCACATGAACAAGATGCTCCTCCCAGGTCCTGCTATACACCAAAATATCATCAAGGTACACGGTCACAAAATCCTCTATGAAAGGTCGCAACAAATCATTCATGAGCCTCATAAAAGTCGTCGGAGCATTGCATAACCCAAACGACATCACCAACCACTCGAACAGGCCCTGTTTGGTCTTGAACGCCGTCTTCCAAGTGTCTTCCTCCCAAATCCTTACCTGATGATAGCCAGACTTCAGATCCAATTTCGTGAAGAACCTCGCTCCCTCCAACTGGTCCATAAGATCATCGATCAGCGGTAGTAGGTAACGATTCTTGATCGTTATCTTATTGAGCGTCCGGTAATCTACGCACATGCGCTAGCCTTCATCCTTTTTGGGCACCAATAACATCGGCAACCCACAAGGTGAACAACTCGGCACTATCACTCTCGTCTCCAAGAGCTCCTGAACCTGCTTCTTGATCTCCTCGGACTCCTGTACTGATGTGCAGTATATGCCTATGTTTGACAAAGAACTCTCGCCGGTCAACATAATCTCATGCTCTACACCTCGACGTGGTGGTAGTCTCGTGATCTCCGAAAACAAGTCCGCATACTTGACTTTCAACATATCAAGATCTCCCTCCTGAAGCTTGCTCAAGGTGGACAAGCATATCCTATTCAGCTGCTCTTCATAAAGCCGAATGAACAACAAACGAACTTCCTACCCGCATTCACCAACCTCTTAGCCTGAGTCATCGTCACCAAGCTCGTCTCTTGCGGAAGAGATGCCGAACGAAAAATGAATTGCACGTCATCCTTGGTGAACGTATATTTTTGGGCCCGCCGATCATATACCGCGTGTCTATCCCACAAGTAAGGATTGCCAAAAATAACTTGGCAAACATCCAACGGAACCACGTCGCATGTGACCTCGTCAATATACAACTCATGGAGTGCAAATCTGAACGTACACTGGTTCATCACACTCAATCCCGCCTCCTTCTGAATCCACCCTAATGGATAGGGCTTCGGATGCTTCACCGTCTTCAATCCCAGTTTCTGTACTAATGCCTCAGATATCAGATTTTTCTGGCTTCCTGTATCTACAATAGCATCCACCAAACTGGTCTTGACCTGTAACTTCAGAATAAAGAGCTGCTCCCTCGGGTCGTCGTCTTCTTTAGTGGCCTGCTTCCCCGTCATAAGGTTGAGACTGCTATTGGGTTCAGTCATCCCAGGAACCTCTTTCGGACCCTGTGCTATCACGTACGCCTTCTTCTCCTCTTTCTTCTTCAACCCTTTCGGCTTCATATGAGGATATTTATCCCAACAATGATCAGCTACGTGTCCTGTCTGCTTGCAGTGATTGCATGTTAAACCTGCTTTCCCCGAATCATCCTTCTTCTTCTCGTCCTTAGGTTGAGAGCCACCCGACTTACTCCCCGATGGTTTGGAGTCTCCCTTCGTCTCGTTGTCCTTCTTCTATCTGCCCTCAATGGCAATGGCCTTCACGCTCGTCTCTGCGACCGTCTTGACCGAGAACAGCTTCATCTCTTTCTGGATGTAATCATTCAGACCCACCATGTACTTCATAAAGATGGAGTACTCGTCCGTCGTGACGTTTAGAATCATCGCTTGCTACTGGAACTCCGTTGTGTACTCTTGAACGGTCTGATTGAACCTTTGGCGCAAGCCGTACCATTTGTATTAACGCTCTTCAAGGAACCCCACTGGATAGAACTGCTTCCTAAGTAGTTCATTGAACTTGTTCCACGACACTGTCTTCTTCTCCTGTTTGCAATAGGACTTCCACCACATCAACGCGTGTCCCGAAAGCTTCAATGTCACAAACACTATCTTCTCCTTGGATGAATATCCGTAGAGAGTGAAGTACATCTCCATACGCTCGATCCAATCATCAAGTTTCTCTACATTGATACTCCCATCATAAACATGAATCTCAACCTTGAAGTCAATCTTCAAATTCTGGTAATTATTCTTACCCCCTTGATGTCCAGCAGTCTTAACAATCTCGGCCTCCCTATATGAATCAGATTTCTCGCTCACTTCGTCGGACTAGATGAGTTTCTTCTTACCCTTCGAAGAAGATTCCTTCCTTTTGTCCCCTTTGTTGATGAGACCTACGAGTTGGGTGAGGGTAGTCCCGATCGTCTCGATCTGCTTCTTCATAGCATCAAGTCTTGCTGAATTATATGCTTCAGTCATCTTCTCCTTCCTTATTTTCTGGACTCCTTCCAATGAAATAAGGATCTCGCCAAGCTTCTTGTATTGCGATCGAGTCAGGACCATACACAGGATGCCCCCTTCACAGGATCTGATGCTTTAATACCAACTTGATATGAGTTGTCGTACGAGCACTCTTGATCGCGGAATTATCAAGAGTGGTGTGAAGAAAACGACAGAAGAACACAAGATTATAATTTGGACGAAGAAAAATACCTTCTCTAGATTATGAGAATCAATTGGATTACAAATCTCTCTCTCCTAATCTCTCTAGATCAAAGAACAACCTCCCTGATCTCTTCTCTGATTACAATCTCAGTCTTTCACCCTAGAAAAATCTTGTTTCTATTTATATCAAATAGAAATCCTAAACAGTGCAGGAAAACAAGCCCAAACCCAAAACCCGTCTCGCGGTCGACCGCAGAGCCCATCGCGGTCGACCGCGACCAACACCCGAGACTTAAATGCACTACAGGGTTTTGGCGGTCGACCGCCGAACCCATCGCGGTCGACCGTGACCATCGACAGAGAGCAGTCTTGATTACATGGTTTTGACGGTCGACCGCCGAAACCATCGCGGTCGACCGTGAAACAGTTCAACCAGATCCCTTGAGCTGTGCACGTTCGCGGTCGACCGCAGAGCCATGCGCGGTCGACCGTGAAACAGTAAAAATGCTTTTCCTGTCTTTTGACTATTCCTTCGACTTCGCCGCCTCCAACGACTTTGACCACGACTCTACACTATTCTCAAGATACCATGAGAATCACTATCCTCAAGTTTCCATGAGGATCGCTAAGCTCCCGAAGAGAAGATACACTCGTATCATCTATGGTTTTTTCAACAAGAGTTATTCATATTGCCAAATTTACTAACTTTTTTTCTGGTAGTATATCATCAAAATAAGTAGATTTTTTTTTGTCCGGAACTTCGCCCAGGTCTCCGGATGGACTTGTATTTTTTATTGATATAATAGAACAAAAATACGCTGGGGGGGGGGTAAAGCTGGACCCCTCAAAATAAGTAGATGATCAGGCCATTCCTGACATGTATATTGTCATCAAAAATATATGTCAAGACATATATGTTTTCTTTTGATCTTCTCCATTAAACAGAAGTCTATTCAGTGCCACCCACAAGACTGCGATGATAGGGATAACTTCTCGTTCATTGGCAAAATCTACTCTTGCATTTATAGATGCCAATATCTGCTTTATCAAATCATTTATCGACAAAATCTGGACAATTCAAGCATTTGTAAAGTGCCTTCACTGCCTTGCTTCTGCCTTTTTGGCACAGGCAATATGTTAGTTGTCCAAGCACATAGTTGATGTAATTTTTACATTCTACCTTCTTTGCTTGAAAGAGAGAATGCTGTTGCTGTCTTGTAATTTTAGCAATAGTTCCCTAGGTATGTTTACATTGGTTTGACCTTTTATTTTTTCAAATTAACTATCTTTGACCTGTTTCTCAATTGTTTTTTTGGTATATATATATATATATATATATATATATATATATATATATATATATTGTCTGTTAAATGTTTTTTGTTTCTCTCTGTTCAGGCTAGAGGTAATTGATAAATGTTTTGGCCGGGAAACAGTTGAGGAAATTATTGACGCTCTGGTGAGCCATCACTCTACTATATTGACTTACAGAGCATTTTTGACAAGGGCATGAGAACCATTGTTTTAAATATCCCCGACATGGCCCGATATATCCCCGATATATCCTTTTACAGGGGTTGCCACAACCGATATGGTCTTTAAATATCATTTACCGCTTTTTGGCTATTTTGAGTGATAAATCCCCGATATGGCCGATATATTAGCCGATATGTGGATCAATAAGTCTTTTTATATAGCTTGTTGCAAAATAATATACCGTGTTTGAAATTTTTAGGCGAGATATCAAGATTTCCCCATTATATCAAATGAAAATTTTCCCTAAAAAAAGCAGATCGAATGTTACAATTGCACTTTTGTTTGTTTTAGAAGGTTGATTAGAGATCCTAAACATATATTATCCATATTTTGTATGCTTAAATTTCATTACATATGTTGAGATTACATTTTAATGCATTATACTATGTATGCAAACATTCATTATGGCATTCCGATATTTACCACATATCCCCGATATTTCCCTGATATCCGCAATCCGATATGAATTTTGGCCATCCGATATTTTCCCGATATCCGATATTTAAAACCTTGATGAGAACATAACAGGATTTCATGAAGCTTAGGAGTTAGGATGAGCATGGGAATGATTGAGTATATCCATTGTGACAATCTTTTATATAAACCATGTCTATCTAATTATTTCATGTAACTCAGGCATATCACCTGTACATACATATTCTTTTATTCTTGCAGTTATCATGTAGCAAACAAAGTTATTAGTTTTAGCCAGTCTTGTATATATTATGGAGGATGTACTCATGAGGATATACTCATGTCATGTCTGCAAAGGTGCGTAAAGCTGTGTATTGATCCACATTTAACTGTTTAGTTATCAACCCTCAGCTGTCCTAAATCTCAACATTCAACTGATGATTATTCTTGGGATATTAATATGTGTTCAGATGCATACGGTGGGGTAGAAATGGATTCCTGACACATTTTAGAATGTGAACTCTATATAATGAAGTGCATGGAGTAAAATTAAAATGAAAGTTAAGTAGTTTCTTGTTCTTTTTTTTTATCGCTTTTGTAACTGTAAGAATAATCACTGAGGGGTAGGAATAATTGCTGAGGGGGAGCAAATGCAAATTAGAATTCATTTCATGCTCATACTAACTGGATTTATAATATCAACAGAAGCAATGACCTAAATGAACAAAATCTTGCTTTGCAATATCAACAAATCGTTTGCAGTTGATTTACCTTATAGATTATTTCAGCAAGAATACAACTCTCATATTTCCCATCTGATCTTTATATCTTTTTTCAGGAAGAAGAGGCAGCTAAGTCAAATGAAGACTGGTGTAATTCTGCACTGAAGAAACTCAAAGAGGCTTCTCCATTGAGTTTAAAGGTTTCCCTAAGATCTGTAAGTCAATCAACTTGATTTGTTACTTTGTTATTCTTTTCATTGCGGATTTGCATGCCGAATTGTCCTGTCTAATTTACAGATAAGAGAAGGTAGATATCAGACGCTTGATGAATGCCTTGTTCGTGAGTACCGAATGACACTACATGGAATTTCAAAAGAGGCCTCACCCGACTTTTGTGAGGTACATAACCCATTTGCTCTTTAAAATCAGCTGTAAAAAGTGTTGTTCACATCTAGCCGGGCTCTAACCTGCTTCTGGATTTCTGCAGGGTGTTCGGGCAAGATTAGTTGAGAAGGACCTGGCTCCAAAGGTATTAAGTTCCATGCTTATTGATTTTTATGTGAATTTTTTTTTGTCCCCAGGGCCTAATTTTGAATTTTGTATGTGCAGTGGGATCCTCCAACTTTGAAGCATGTATCAGATGATATGGTTGAGCATTATTTCTCGCCTCTGGGTGAGGATGACCCCGAACTCAAGTTGCCCACTCATTTGCGGGAGGCTTTCGTCTGATTGGAGATCCAGCTTATACCCTCAAGCTCTCAAATAAGTTTCTTTTCCTGTTCTTTTCAATTATTATTTTCATTGTATCATATACGCTGCTGTTCATCAATGCATGACCTGTCTTATGTTTGTACTGGATCTGAGACTTTTTAGACTTTTTTCCTGGCCAACTTACTTTGATTACCAGCTCTGTACCACATCCAATGGTGCAATCGGCTGCAACTCTTAAAATTATTATGTTTTTTCTCTTCTACGTAATGTAATAGTCGGAAATATGAGTCGTCTATCTCCTAGCTATTTTTGTTAGTATCAAATATTATTGTAAGCTTCCATTCAACAACCTGTAACTGCGCCCAATGTATTTTTTAATATTTCTTTGGCATAACATGTACCTGCACTAGTTCTGCAAGTAAACCTAAGCTAGTTTCTAATGTTGGCACCTTATCCCCTAAATCGTGGTGAGACCTATGTTTATACTTTATAAATAGAGTCAATAGAGTCAATTTGGCTATGAGTGCTATATTTGACTTACATCTAGAGCAGCTAGATGTG
>BQKN01061731.1:7444-31861 GCA_022839385.1 Asparagus kiusianus
GCCCCCCCCCCCCCCCCCCCCCCGGTGCACCATGTTGAACCTCGAGTTTGACACGGATTCCCTCGACTCAGTCCTCGAACTGATGACAGGAAGAGTATATATCTCACGGCGATGAGATATATCACTGCTTTTTGATTCTTGTTTCCTCTGAGAAACGAGAATTTGTCTGAGATCTTACTCTTGTTGTGCGGCAGAGGTGCTGCCGAAATTTTTATTGCACACAATAAGGGTCGGAAGAGAAGGAGACCAGGTGTTGGGTCTGAAGCTTGATCAATGGAGGAGATTATCAAGAAGTTGAACCCCGCAGAGGTGTCTACTTTGATGAAGTTGATGAAATTGTCGGCTGGTGAGAGCACGACGAAAACATCCAAGAAGTTGGAACTTCCTGCCATAGATCTGAAGCTTGATGGACCGGGTACTTACCTAAGCTGGTCACGACGGGTGAGATACACCCTTGCCGGGAGGAACCTGGAGGGTTATCTGACAGGAGAGGTGACAGAGCCTGATGAGGACTCGGAGGGAAGAGATGAGTGGAAGGCCACTCATATGTTGGTATACATCTGGCTCATCAACTCGTTGGTCCAGTCGATCGCCGCCACGGTGGATGGCATTGAGCAGGTGAAAGACGTCTGGGAGAAGTTGAGGATGACCTATGATGGAGTGGGGAATAACCTGAGGGTGTTCCAGATTAAGGGTGAGATCGACGCCACAGTCCAGGGAGATAGGACTGTACAGGAGTATGCCACAAAGTTGGAACGGCTGTGGCTAGATTATGATCACTTCTCACCTCGGGCGAGCTGCAAGGACCCGGGATGTAAAGAACGGGAGGCCTTTCTACAGGAGAGAACTATGATGTTTCTCAAAGGATTGACATCAGAGTTCGCTCAGCGAATCGCATTGCTCCTAGCTCAGCCGAAGATTCCCACGCTTGAGGAGGCTGTCTCTGCTATGATCCAGGAGGAGACTCGCATTCGGCTGCAGGCGGGGACAGGTGGACTTCCTGTGATGAAGTCAGCACTGGCAGCCTCTAGCAACACTGGATCGAGGGGAGAGACTCGACAGTGCTACAACTGCGGTGCGGTAGGTCATCTAAGGCATGCTTGCACCAAGCCACCCAAAGAAGGAGATTCGGGTGGACGTGGACAGTTCGGAGGTCGTGGTCGTGGCCGTGGGGGTCGACGAGGTGGAAGAGGAGCAGGGAATCGGGCGAATCTGACGATAGCAGAGGAAGAAGAGGCTGAGGTGGTCTTTACAGAGGAGGATCGTGCTCTCCTGACGATACTCAGGAGAAAACAACAAGTAGCAGGGGATGGAGACTTGAAGAGTGGGACTGAGGAATCATCCACTTCGTTCTTCGCCAGAGGCAACACTGCTACCTATGCTCATCCGATCAAATGTACTGATGACATACATGCTCTTGCTTCTATGTCTCCTGACAGATCATCGGAGTGGATAGTCGACTCTGGTGCGTCTCGCCATGTGACAGGTAATGCTAGTGAGTTCTCATCATATACTCACTTAGCATCGCCTGATAGTATTCAAACAGCTGATGGTACATTTCAGCCGGTGGTTGGTAAGGGTACAGTCGATTGTACTGGTTCTGTAACTTTGTCCAATGTTTTGCATGCTCATTCCTTTCCCGTCAATCTTTTGTCCATTAGTTCTATCATCCTCCAACTAAAATGTATTGTTTCTTTTGATATTCCCAAGGTGATTTTTCAGGAGAAGGGGACAGGACGGAGACTTGGGACTGGCACATGGCGTAATGGACTGTGGTATCTGGATCGTGAAGGGCTAGATTCAGCTTTGGTATCAATGGTAGAGAGAGCAGAAGTAGGATCTGATATGAGTGCTGAGAGTGTGTTGATGCTTCATCACAAACGCTTGGGACATACTTCTTTCGGTGTTTTAAGTAGGTTGTATCCATCTTTATTTGAGAAAGTAAATAAAGAGAAACTTGTGTGTGATGCATGTAAGTTGGGAAAGCTTACTAGAAGTTCTTATGTTAGTTCTGATCATAGGAGTTCTCATGCATTTGATATGATACATTCAGATGTGTGGGGGCCTTGTTCTACAAGTTCTATGAATGGATACAAGTATTTTGTTACCTTCATTGATTGTTTCTCTCGCGTTACTTGGTTATACCTGATGAAGAATAAGAGTGAAGTGTTTGGCTGCTTTCAAAACTTTCATAGGTATGCTCAGACTCAATATGGAGCAGTGGTGAAGGTATTGAGATCTGATAATGGGACAGAGTACACCAACAGAGTGTTTAGAGAATACTTGTCATCTCAGGGAATACAACATCAGACTACATGCCCATACACACCAGCTCAGAATGGGGTAGCAGAAAGGAAGAACAGACATCTTTTAGAGGTTCCTAGAAGTATGATGATCTCCATGAATGTCCCAGAAACATTGTGAGGGCAAGCAGTGTTGACTGCAGCGGCGCTGATCAACAGAATGCCCTCGAGAGTACTGGATTGGAAGTCTCCGTGTGAGACGTTGAAAGGAGATAATGGTGAGATTCTTCCACTGAAGGTATTTGGCTGTGTGTGCTTTGTGAAGGATAACAGACCATCCGTCGGGGAGCTTGCCCCTAGAGCGGTGAAATACATTTTTGTGGGATATTCTGCTACTCAAAAGGGATATGTTTGCTGGAGCCCGGTGGAGAAAAGGCTGTTCGTGAGCATGGATGTGTACTTTCGTGAATTTGAGCCATATTACACACAGAAGGTACCCTCATCCGTTGGTGACTCGCCCAATACTGAAAATATGAGGCGAGAAGGGGAGAATGGTGAGAGGCAGATGAATAACGTAGAGAATAATGCGGAAAAATCGATTTCTCTAACGATTCCTTGGGAAGGAGAATTGGTTGAGGAGGAGCAGGAGAATAAAGAAGAAGAGGATAATGAGACAAGAGGTGTTAGGCCCACGGCTCAGGGGGAGCTACTTACCTATAGTGGGAAGGGGAAGCAAATTGCGAAAACAGTACCTACAGTGCCACTAGTGCCAGGTCCCTTATCAACGCCTGTCCCGACTCCTGAGACACCTACACCACCATCAGATTCCTCCCAATGTGATATCATTCCTCTCCTTACTCCTCCCACACCAATGTCAGTATGGAGGACTACTCGCAGCAATGCGGGACATCCTCCCGATAGATATGGTTGGGATCTTGCCCAGTATGTATCATATTTTAATATCCACCCTGCACATGAAGCATTCATTGCATCATTGGACTCTGTTACTGTACCTAACAATTGGCAGGTTGCTAAGAAGGACCCAAAGTGGAAAGCAGCTATGCATGAGGAGCTAGGAGCTCTTGAGAAGAACCGCACTTGGGAACTAGTAAAATTACCAGAAGGGAAGAGAGCAGTTGGGTGCAAGTGGGTCTTCACTGTAAAGCAGAATCCAGATGGACAAGTTGAGCGCTACAAGGCTCGTCTGGTGGCAAAAGGGTATAGTCAGACATATGGCATCGATTATGATGAGACTTTTGCACCGGTGGCAAAGATGAGCACTGTTCGGACCTTAATCTCTCTGGCAGTAAATGGTGGATGGAAGCTACACCAACTAGATGTGAAGAATGCATTTCTTCATGGAGATCTAGTGGAGGAGGTATACATGGAGATACTACCAGGATTCAGTACAGATCAGACAGTGGGAAATGTATGCAGATTGAAGAAGTCTCTCTATGGTCTGAAGCAATCTCCCCGTGCTTGGTTCGACAGATTTAGACGGGCTATGATAGGTATGGGATACCGGCAGATTAATGCCGATCATACCGTGTTCTTTCGACGAAATGAAGGTCACATCACCATGCTTGCGGTATATGTGGATGATATGATTATTACAAGGGATGATGAGAAGGAGATTGCCCAACTCAAAGTGAGACTGTGTAAGGAATTCGAGGTGAAAGATCTTGGCTTGCTTCGATACTTTCTTGGAATAGAGATAGCTCGAGGAGCGGAGGGGATTGTCCTATCCCAGAGAAAGTATGCACTAGATCTTTTCAAAGAGACAGGGATGTTAGGGTGTAAACCTGCAACTACACCAATCGATCAAAAGTTCAAGCTGGGTGCTGAAGCTGGAGAACCAGTTGATCGTGACAGATACCAAAGGCTGGTGGGCAGGTTGATTTATCTGAGTCACACACGTCCCGATATCTCTTTTGCAGTAAGCGTGGTGAGCCGCTACATGCATGATCCAAAGAAGGGTCATATGGACGCAGTGTACCAGATTCTAAGGTATTTGAAAAGTGCCCCCGGAAAAGGGCTAATCTTCAGGAAGAATGAACATATGAGCATTGAGGGTTATTGTGACTCTGATTGGGCTAGCTGTGCTGATGACAGGAGGTCCACCTCAGGATATTGTATCTTTATAGGAGGCAACTTGGTCTCGTGGAAGAGCAAGAAACAATCAGTAGTGGCGAGATCAACAGCTGAAGCAGAGTATAGAGCTATGGCCTTAGGAGTTGCTGAGTTGCTATGGTTGAAGAGTATGCTGGTGGAGCTGAAGCTGGATCAAGGAGCTAAGATGAAATTGTGGTGTGATAACAAGTCAGCCATCAGTATCGCCAACAACCCAGTGCAGCATGATAGAACCAAACACATTGAGATCGATAGGTTCTTCATCAAAGAGAAGTTGGATAGTGGACTACTGGAGCTAAGTCATGTTTCGACTAAAGACCAGGCAGCGGATTGTCTGACTAATGGACTTAGCTCAGTAGATATGGTTAGCGGATGTGACAAGATGGGCTTAGTGGATATCTTTCGCCCATCTTGAGAAGGAGTGTTGACATATTAGTAATATAGATAAGGACTTATTTGTAAGTTGTGTTTTGTAAGGGCCTATATAAGCCCAAGAGACTTCATAATAAAGTTAGGGTTTTCATACATTTTCTAGTGTAACCAAGCAACATTCCAGGCATGCAAGAAAAATTTGTGCCCCTGAAGGAGGTCGGGCATGAGAATTCGGGGTTCTAACACCATATGAACCAGTTTAAATTGGAATTACAAGCAAATATATAACTGTGGTTAGAGGGCTGAAATTAACATAGATATTAATAACATATAAACCATGCACGTAGTGATATATGTTATATCTGTACATACTGTCTACATGATTAAGACAGAGGACTACACTAACTAATATATAACGTACCCCTATTGTGTGGGGCAAGCGCTCTTGTGCTTTAAAATTCAGTCGATTATCCAGCCAAATCATTCTCAAAGTTCTTTACCAACTCCAAATGGAGTTTGATTGGATTAGTCCAATCTAGTTGAGCTCACCAAAATTGCAGCCCTGAATTTGCTAAATATACAATGGAAATTTCTTGAAGTTACGATATATCAAGTAGCATAGTTTCATAATTCAACCTGAGAAAAGGACAGTTCAGACAACAAGACATGCTCATTTCTTGAGACCTCGACTTAAAGTTCTTTGGTGGCTGAGTAAGTTAGAGCATCTCTAACCAAAAAACCCAAAATGATGTAGTTTTTACACCAAGTTGGTGTAGTTCTTACACAAAATCACTATTCCATCTCTAACCCATTATACCAAATTTAACACCAAAAAATATTCCTTTTATTATTCTTATCTTTTAACATTTTTATCTATTTAAAATATTTAACAAATTATATAATTATATAATACATTACATATAATTAATTATAATAATATATTTTATGAATAAAATAAAAATATAAAAAATAAATGCTAAATCAAATTAAAATATTACTTTCATAAATTCAACTAAAGATTACATTTAACATCACAAAAAAACATCACACTTGCAAGCAAAAAAATAAAAATAAAAGGCATTACACTTAACATAAAATAAAACACAAAGACACAGTCCACATTGATAAAATTCTAAGTCTCCGAACTAGTATATTCATCCCATAAATGATCAATTAATGCATCTCGAAGTGCAATATGGGCTTCTTTATTCTTAATTTGTCGATGACGAGCCAGAAATTCTTCAAACCGAGCATTTTCATCTACAACCATCTCTATGTCCGGAACTGGCGCTTCCTTCCAATTTTTGAAAATTGACTTTTATGATTTTAGTAAACTCATCAATATGAGCTTTTATAATAGATGAAGATGATAAATGAGAAGTGTTGGAAGTTGAAATGTTGTCATGAAGTGTTGGAAGTTGAAATGTTGTCATTAATGTATCTTTTCCTTGTAATGTTGTCATGGTTGGAAGTTGAAATGTTGTCATTAATGTGTCTTTTCCTTGAAATGTTGTCATGAAGTGTTGGAAGTTAAAATATTGTCATTGATGTTTTTTTTCTTGAAATGTTGTCATTAAGTGTTGGAAGTTGAAATGTTATCATTGAGATGTCTTTTTCTTGAAATGTTGTCATGAAGTGTTGCAAGTTGAAAATTTGTCACTGATGTGTCTTTTCATTGAAATGTTGTCATGAAGTGTTGGAAGTTGAAATGTTGTCATTGATGTGTCTTTTCATTGAAATGTTGTCACTTTCATTTTTCATCTATATAAATAACATATCATACTTCAAGAAACATACATCTTCTTTATTTGTGTTATAGATGGCTTTAAATCAACGAAGTTCTTCATACACAAATGCTGAAGACTCACACCTATGTCATGTACATCTTGACATTTCTCAAATCCGATTATAGGTATAAACCAATCTAAGGATCAATTTTGTTCTCGAGTTGAGATTGATTATTCATAGCTCAATGCCTGATTTTATCACTCAAGTTCGACCTAGAAGATCTTTGCAATGTCGAATGCAAACTCTCCTAACTGCAATTGGCAAGATGAGGGTGTAAGACAGGTTGAAAATTTAAATCCAAATGGTGCTTCTGAACAAGATATTGTAAGTGTTATTTGTTACATAATTTTTTGAGATTTAATTTATGATTGAATTTTAACTTTATATATTTATATCATTTTGCAGTTCAATCAGGCTAAAGTGTTGTTTGCTCAGGATAAGAATTATAAGAAGGGATTCAAATTCGATCATGTATAGCCCATCTTGAAAGATATCAAAAAATTTGCAGATGTTAATGCTGAAATTCAAGTGGGACGTATGCAACATGGTAACTTTGCATCATCACAATCAGAGTACTCTCCCACTTCAGAGTCTCCCACACCAGCATCTCCTAGATCGGCTTCATTCAGTTTTAATATGAATATCAATGATTTTGGTGGCGCTTCAACTGAAAGACCAATAGGGGCACGGAAAGAAAAATTTAAAAAGAGAAATGATGAAGAAAGTTCTTAGTTTATGGAGTATATAAAAGAAGAGAATAAAAAAATTGTTGCAATGATGGAAAAAAGTAATGCTGATAGGCAACTAAATTATGAAATCCAAATGTTACGAGCTCAAACTGCGACAAAAAAAGTGGACGTGGATGAATTACGAGAAGAAAATTTAATTTTACTGAAAGATTTGACACAAGTAACTGATCCAAAACTATATGAGTTTCTTGTACAAGAACAATCAAGAATTATGCATAAAAGAACTAAACAAGGTTAAGGATCTCAAACTACCGTTTCTCGTACTCTTGCCCAATATTTCAAGCATCTTCGTCTTTCTAATGATTATTTCCCAGATTACTGAAATGTTGTTTTGGTTTATGTTCAATGTTCTATTTTTCTTTAATTTTAATGTAGTGCAATTGGTGTTAATTTTTTATGTCCTAACTTTTATGTTGTATTTTTTTATCTAAATGTAAGTTATTCTTATTTTTTCATTTGGTTCTAGTATTATGAAATTTTAAGTGTTTGTATTAAATTATCTATTTTTTCCTTTTTGAATTTTATTTTAATAATATTTTATACTCTAATTTCATTATAATAGTTAATATAAAATAATATATATTATTAATACAAATATAAAAAACTAAAGCAAAAAAAAACTAAATAGAATAAAATGGGAAATATGATGGATAAAATGGGATATGTTTGGAATATTTGATTTGTTATAAAAAACTTTAAAGGCAAACTTGGAGGAAATTTTTTTTTCCATATCTACAGTGTTGCACCATTCCTGGCGCAACACTGTAGCAGCCCTTTAAAATAGCGCATAGTTTTCCGATCGGTTGGAGGAACGAATTGGCGTCAATTTGGATTTTTGCATCATTTTAGAGCTCCGTTGGAGATGCTCTTAGCTAGGTTGAGACTGTAGTTTAGTATTTTGATCAGTCAACTTGTTCCAGGTACCAGATTGTGTTGGTCCGAGTTTCGCCTGACCAAATTGCAGCCACAGATCCCTTTCCAAATAATGCTAGTATTCTACCGTGCAATGCATGGGTCAAATGTTGTTTTGTAGATATTTCTTAATTTATTTGCTTGTTGCAGCACACACGCATCATTTGTGTTCTATTTTCCCAATGTATATGTAACAACCATCACACGATACACAGGGAAATTAATATCTAGATCATAATATTTAATTATCATTATCCTATTATATACTTACTGTATTTTTATGTTAAAACAATATATAGGAAAATTTATAGATGAATCAGCATTTAAAGTTTTTTAATGTGATAATTGATATTGCAACATTTTAATACCAAAGTTCTTTTCTCAATGAATCAAAGCACGTGTTAAGAGTCATCATCTCTTATGAATTTTCAACCACATGGTAGTACTGTAGTTTGTTATTTCTCTTTAAACGATCAAGTTTTTCCAAATTATTGATTTTGATATTAACCACGGAGAAGCATCACTATCATGCTACCACAAACTTGTGTAGAAAATAAAACATACATATTTACTAAAGCAAATATAAAAAAGAAGAAGAAAAAAAGCTAAAGCACGACTTATTTAATAGAGAATTGAGTTGGCAAGTAATATAGTCGCTCATATCTTGACCATAAGTAACTTCTACAACAAAGATGGTGGACAAATGTGATACTACAACCTATTAGAATGAAAAAAAGAACAATATACTTTTGACATTAACATAAACATACCCAACAATCCTCGGACGCTACGGGAATCTACTATATTCTTTACATAGCTTGGAAGTAAATAGGTCTCATAACACTAAACATGACAAACAACAATAGCTCATATGACAAAATCTCTTCACTAAAAACATTTAATATTTAATATTCATTCTTAATCAAATACGTATAGCCTTATCCGTCCTTTCAATTAATTCCATCAGCTTCATTGCAAGTCAATCTAAAAATGTTTGAGGTCCGCATGAGAACGTTCTTCGCTTCTTTATATTCATCACCATCACACACTTTTTTGGAAATTATGTCTTGAATAACAATGAAATCCCAAGTAATACGTATGTCTATGACCTTTTTTAGTACATGCGGACCTCGAACATTCATCGCCTAGGATAGACATTAAAACCAACGCCAATACCAATATAAGTATAAGGTCTAAAATCAACATGTAATGTCCCATACATAAAGGGATAGCACAAAATTTGTAATGCCTGGGATGTCGAAAATTGTGTGAGTTGAGAGGCGTCCAAAACTCACCGTGATCAGTCGTATGGGAGTTGTGACGATTCCAAGACCCCGTTTTATTTAGATATTATAAATTCCCTGTCAAAATAATAATATATATGAAAATAAATCCACATAATCCCTTACAATTCAGCTCAAGCCACGAAACTAAAATGAGTAAATGTTGAAGCATACACATGTTTTTGAGTGCTCCGTTGATCTTATTGGAAGTAAATAAGTTTATATAAAAATTAAGTAAACAAATGAGAGTAATCATTCAATGTGAGTACTGGGTTATATTAGAGAATTAACTAACAAATGGTAAAAAAATTCATTGATCCACTCTGCATTCAGAAAATCAATAGCAAGGGTGTAAGTTAAAGAAAGCTCAAACCTACTAAAAATGCAGCAAATGAACTCATTCATTGTACTTGAAACCATCTGTAGATGGAAAAAATTCAACACATAATTTCACTTACGAAAATATTGCTAGGATATCATTCTAGAAATGTGGGCTTATTTGGCTATCTATGATGCGAAGAAGATAAATGAGTTACATTAGATGAACAACTAATCAAGTATCTAATATTATCAAGGAAAACAAACCCTTAGTACTCTTTATGATACTTATAACTTAGAATCCTACTACAATAATTTTTTTCATTATTTTAAATACTTTTATCAAATGTAATGGAAATTAACTTTAGTTAATAGTTATGATTTCTATTGTTGTAGTCTTCTCACAATTTCTTTTGACTGAAAATTCCCCCAATTTAGCTGCAATAATAAACTTTTTAGATGCTGATCACATCATAACCACCGCCACTCAAAAAAGAAAAAAAGAAAAAAAGAAAAAAAATAACTCAATATTATCAAAGAGGCGGAAAAAAGGTCTTGAGCAGGAAACCCTAACCCATGCACAATTAAAGTAATAAACATCTTATTGTCATTCAATCCTAAAGTTTTAAATTTCAATCCTACAAAAATTTACAGAAAATCTATATTTACGGACCTAAGTTCCCAAAGGACCCAAACAATGAGCATAATTTGCAAACTATGCCTTAAAAGAAACATTTAGGCATTTAAACATGCCTAAAAGGAACATTAAGACTTCTGAAAAAAAAAGATAACATATAATTGTCAAGAATCTCAAGATAGTTATTGTACTGATAAGTGTCACAAATACATATTTATACTTCCCTGAAATCATTCTAGATTATAGCCAAATATCTTCTATAAATCTAAAATTCACATATGCAATAAATTACTTAAAGATAGAAATGAGTCTGCACAATCACATCTAATCATAGAGAACCCTAAACAGATACTAATTGAAAAGAGATACTTTTCCAGCATTATCATTATCAATGGATCTTGACCCTGAGGACTAATTGGCATTCAGTGATAGAGATCAACAGTGCAGAGAATTCACTCTTTATTATGAGAAACAAACTCACCTTTTGAGCACTCCAGATACAGCGCAAAAAATAGGGTTTTATTCAGAAGCATTGATCAAAGAGTGAGAAAGTAAAGATCTTTAATTTTCTTCAGAAACCATGTGAAATACCCAAAAGCACATAAAAATGATACAATGTAATAAAAAAAAAAATCAAAGCTCCACATTCTTAAATGAATCACAATCATCAACCTTGCACCAGTACGCTTAGCAAATCACTCCCTATTATCGAAAAGGACCAAAACCCATAAGAACTCACAAAAATCCCTTTCTTCTCTAAAGCCAATGCTTGAACTAATGCAAGGAAAAGAAATAATAAATTATTACTTCTTTTATTCACTAGTGGGAGTCGAAAGACAAAGATATAATATTTTACTAAAACATTATATCATATAGTGATTAACCATAACCATAACCCGTGTTTAACAAAGAAATCTACAACATGGATTGATGATTACATGTTCCTCATTACATAGGCGGACAGAACAATAGAGAAATTTCACCACCAAGCTACCTTCGTGTAGTTGAAGCGAAATAAAAGAAGTACCAAATAACGAAAAATGTCGAATCTAGAAATGAAAAATATCACAAATATTAGACCAGAGGAGAAAACACCAACCATGATAGTATGCACCATATTTTCGGAGTATCTAAGTTACTGTCAAAACTCAGTAGTTATGACGCAATTCTTAAATTCTCATGATAATTTGAATCCAACAACTATTGGAAGCACTGTACTTATTGGCTACAGACGAAAATATAATTTTAGAAAAATCAAAAATAAAATGACAAAAAAAAACAATCCATTTTTTAAAGGCTGTGTAGTCCTTAACAAAAAAGAGCATTCAAAACAACCAGCTAGTAACTTTTGCCCACATTTACTTATTAGAGGAATAGAAACTTGCAAAAGGATACAAAGGACAGCTGCACGTAAAATAAATTGTCATGTAAGTAATAGTTCTTTTACGCCCTTAGATCAAGCTCCTAGATACAGAACAACAACTACTATTTCTTTTGCACTTTAAGAGCATCTCCAACTACAAAACCCAAAATGGTGCATTTTTTACATCAAGTTGGTGTAATTTTTACACCAAATCACTATTCCATCTCCAACCCATTACACCAAATTTTACATAAAAAAATATTCCTTTTATTATTCTTATCTTTTAACATTTTATCTATTTAAGATATTTAACAAATTATGTAATTATATAATACATTACATATAATTAATTACAATAATATATTTTATGAATAAAATAAAAATATAAAAATTAAATGTTAAATCAAATTAAAATATTATTTTCATAAATTCAACTAAAGATTACATTTAACATCACAAAAAAACATCACACTTGCAAGCAAAAAATAAAAATAAAAGGCATTACATTTTTATGTCCTAATTTTTATCTAAATGGTGTAGTTTTTCTTATTTCTTTTTGAATTTTATTTTAATAATTATTTTATACTCTAATTTCATTTATAATAATTAATATAAAATAATATATATTATTAATACAAATATAAAAAACAAAAAGCAAAAAGAATAAAGTTTAGAAAAAAAGCAAAAAGAAAAGAAAATATGAATAAAAGAATAAAGTTTAGAAGAAAAAAAGCAAAAAAAAAAAACAAAAAACAAAAAAACTGCGCCATTGCTACAGTGTTGCGTCATTTCTGGCGCAACACTGTAGCACCCCGCTAATTTAGCGGGGTGTTTGGCGCTCCATTGGAGCGCCAAAACACTCCAAAAATGGAGTTTTGGCGCTCCATTGGAGTTGCTCTAAGAATAATAATGCATCACAAAACAACAACATAATCAATCGGTCATAAAAAATATTAGTTTCATGTGAAATTGAGTAATTGGTTCACCTGAAATTGAAGAGGTACTGCATCTCCGAATCATAACTGTGCGTAGTGGTTGTCTCGCTATAGTTCAGCTATATTTCACCATCATAGAGAAAAATCAGCTTGGAGATTATATATAAAAAAATGCCTAGAAGAGAGAAGCAAAATTTACCAAATATGTAGCAAAGAGATCAAATGTCAAGATATAAGCAAGGGTATAAGTTCCAAGCTTTAGCTTATTCAACAGACTCAATATTAGGAGACTACACCATAAAATGATCTTTTTTTTTTGTCAATGAAATAAAGTTTTTATTCATCAGCCAAATACGGAAATTTTGTACATCAAGAACCAGGCTTGAACTTGACCTGGTAACCAAAAAACAGACACTACAACCTCACAAGTTCTTCTTTCATATGTACAGGTATATCTTCATTTAGAATTTTGGAATAAATGGAGTACTTAATTGCTCGAAAGAGATCAGCAGGCTCTCTAGCTTTTCCTTGAAAAATTCTACAATTCCTCTCTTGCCAAATTGAATAGACAGCGGCAGCAAGAGCCATCTTCTTCAGGTTCTTAAAATTCTTTCCTCTCAAGTTGTGAGAGTACCAACGGATGAGCAAGCACCAGTTACAAGTTCTCCAAGTGAATCTCAACCAGTCCATCATCATGTTCCAAACAGCAGCTGAATATTAGCATTCGAAGAATAAATGCCTGCAATTTTTAGACTGGCTAGAACATAGAACGCATAGATTAACATCTAATAATCTCAGTCTACATAGTCTCTCTTGGGTAAGGAGCCTTGAATGATTAACTAACCAGAGGATGAATGAATGTTTAGGGTAGTTCAATCTCCCCCATGTAGTTTCTGCCCATTCTGCTGAGATATTTGATTGATACAGAGCATTGTATATCGCTATCATATTGATTTTTCCATTGACGCAACAGGCATCCAGTGAACTCATCAATTCTTCAGCATTACCAAATTTAGCTATCAACATATTTCTAACTTTGAGGAGTTGCTTCCACATCCAAGAATCATTGACCCTATGTTGAACTTGCCAAATATTTGAGTGTTGTAAGTAATGGCCATGCACCCATTTGATCCATAACAGGTCCTTTTTCTGATGTATCATCCAAAGGAGTTTAACTATCATCCAAAGGAGTTTAACTGCTGCTGCATTGTTCCACTCCTTTGCCGAAAAAAGACCTAAGTCACCTTGCATCCTCCCCAAACAAACTGTATTCCAGGAGATCAAATGGATTTTTTGACCCCAAAGGAAAGAGGAGCAAAGCTTATCAATTTTTTCAAGAACTTTTGTCGGCAATATATAACTGCTAACCCAAAAAGATTGAATCCCAAAAATAACAGTTTTAATCAGCTGCATTCTCCCCGCATAGGATAGCTTCCTATTTTGCTGCTAGTTATGGAATTGATCAGTAATTTTGCTAATTAGGGAAGAGCACTCAAGATGAGATAGCCTTTTTGTTGTTAATGGCAATCCCAAATATTTCATAGGCAAGGTCCCCTCCATAAAGCCCAGAAAAGTGCAAAACTGAGTCTTCAAGCTGTCATCAACTCCACTCATGTAGATTGAGCATTTACCAAGATTAACATCTAAACCTGAGACTTTTACAAGCATGCCTGTAACTTTGCGATGGTGTTAAAGTCAGCCTTGCCAAACAATAACAGGTCATCGGCAAAAATTAGATGTGTTATCTTCGATCTAGAGCAATTTGGATGAAACTTAAACACTCTGTCATCTTTAAGTAGAGATAACCTCCTTGACAAATATTCCATGCCTAACATAAACAGATAGGGAGATAAAGGATCCCCCTATCTTAGCCCCCTAGCACCATGAAAATACCCATGTAACACACCATTTAAAGATAGAGAAAATTTAGGAGTGGTGATGCATACCCAAATCCAGCCAATCATGTTTGTAGGGAAACCCAAACCCACTAGCATAGATTTGATGAAATCCCAATTGATAGTGTCAAAAGCCTTTCTAAGATCCACATTTATAATAGCTCTAGGTGAATTGTGCTTTCTTCCATAGTGCTTTATTAGTTCACGGGCTAGAAGAAAATTGCTTGAGATAAGCCTTCCTTTGACAAAAGCACTTTGAGCATCATTTATCAAGAAACCCATGACTTTTTGGATCCTGTTTGCAATGACCTTGGTAATAATCTTGTATATTACATTACATCAAGATATAGGTTTGTAGTCTGAAGCTGAAGTTGGGTTGAGGATTTTTGGTATCAAAGTTATAGAAGTAGAATTCAAGACACCCAGTAGCTTACCTGAGGTAAAAAAACTCCTCAACAGCCATAAACAAATCTTCTTTGATAACACTCCATGCAGATTTGAAGAATGAAGCACTATAACCATCCGGACCTGGGGCTTTGTCATTTTGCATTGTAAAGACTGCTTGCTTGATCTCCACTCTAGTAACAGGCTTACCCAACTCACAACAATGAAAAGAAGAGAGGATTGGTTCTTGCGAGATAACTTCTGGGTTGGGTGTTGATATAGCACCTGTAGATCCAAGCAGGTTTTTATAATAATCAACAAACTCAGAGATAATACCTTGTTGGTCTGTGATTCTAGTGCCATTTTTTGAATGAATAGACATCACTCTATTGTGGTGCCACTTATTTTCATAACAGAGTGAAAATATTGAGTGCTCTTGTCCCCAGACAAACCCCGGCTAAAATTTGCTTTTTGTCTATAAAAGGAGTTTTCACATTCCAGTAGATTAGTGAATTTTCTGATGCACTCTTTTTCCTTAGAAATCAGATCTGGGTTGAGTAAATCAGAGCTAGGTTGAGATTGAATTTCACCCTCCAATTTAGCTCTAGATACTTACTCACTGATGTTCATGAAATGCCTCTTGTTCAGTTCTTTAAGGGAAGGCTTAAGTTTCTTGAGCTTGGTGTGCAGCCTGTACATGTTGCAACCCTGTACTTGTTGATCCCAAACTGAGCTAACAACTGACAAATAGTCTGGGTGTTTAGTCCACATAGCAAAAAACTTGAAAGGCCTCTTGCCATCAATTTTGTTATCATTAATTGTCAGCAGACCAGGAGAGTGATCAGAGCAAAGGGGCATCAAGTACTCTGTCTGGCTTGATGTGTATTTCAAAATCCAGTCTTCATTTACTAACATTCTATCTAATCTGCTCCATATTCTTGTATGTGCATCCTGTTTATTACTCCAAGTAAAAAAAAAACAGCCTGTGGATTAATATGTTTCAGTTGACTAGAAACTATGAAATTCTGAAAATCCTCAACCTCAGCATCTGATACCTGAGCACTCCCTATCTTCTCTTCACCATTAAGAATGGCATTAAAGTCTCATCCAATTAGACAGGGGCCTGAAATATACCTTTTGATAGCTAATAAATCCTGCCAAAGAGTTTTCCTCCCCTCCATTTGATTAAGAGCATAGACTACTGTGATAGAACAATCCAGACTGCCATCCTTTGATTCTATCTTACAAGACATAGATTGCATTGAGTAACTAATAATCTGAACAGAAATATAGCTGCTGTCCCATAAGATCCATATTCTAGCTTTGTTATCAGAATGCTGCACATTTGAAGACCATTGCCAACCTTTTGCAATTTTCTTAGCTATAAACTTCATTTTCTCATCACTTACCTTGGTTTCTAAGAGAGCCAAAAAAGAGATCTTGTATTCCTGAATGAATTGTTTGACAATCAAGTGTTTAGAGGATTTATTAAATCCTCTAACATTCCATATTGCAAAATGTATTTAGTTGAAAAATTCACCCCTATCAATACTATAGGGGTCTAAATCAAGCTTCTGATGTCCCAAAATTGAGAATTGAGAAGTATGGATTGTGTTACCAGAAAAATCAAATTTGTACCTTCTAGCAGAATTTTCTTTGGTGACACTTGTAAATCCAGAAACATTGACAGCAGGGGAAACTTCCTTTTGCCTATTTTGCTGTGCAGAAAAGCCAAAGACATTATCTACAGGAAAAACTGCCACAACTTCAGTAGGTCCAGTAATAGTAGTACTTTTGAGTCCAATGACATTAGCAGTAGGGGACATAAATGCATCAGTATGAGCAACTTTATGCTTAAACTGAGAAACATTTGTCTCATTTATCACCTGATCAGTCTGGATCTGTGCATGTTTTAAGATATCTTGTGCATGTTCAGTGTTTGTGTCAGTGTTCAACTTTGCTGCACCAACATTTAGATTTTCAGCACTATGTTGAGGAGCTTTAGCATTTGGCCTGTTGACAGGAACCCAAATTTTCTTAGCATTTTTCCTACACTAAACAGTCTCATGGCCCCACTTTATTGCATAATGTGCACCACCTTGGTTTAAATTCATAGACCACATCCTGAGTATAATTCTTCCCATCAGGTCCGTGGATAACAAGAATGATCAGGGAGTGGCTCCTTTAAGGGTAATTTCACTTCCAATAAAACTCTAGCATAGCTTAATCTTTGCCTAGTGGCTGTGAGGTTAAAATTTTAATATGATCTTTTTATCTCTTCATGTATTAGTTACTTTTTACTCTACTTCTGCTTATATCTTTTTATCCCTTCATATAAGCAAGGGATAAAAAGAAGTAATAGAAGCAACATGTATTAATTAATTCCTTGTAATATTTTCAAAAATTATCCAAACAAAAAAAGTAAATGAAGAGGAAGAAGTTTTACTTCCATTACTTCTAAAGATATATGAAACAAACAAAAAAAATGCTATTTTCCCTATTTCATAGTTTTAAAAATTACTTCTGTAACCTACTTCTTACTTCCAATACTTCCATTATCCAAACGGGCCTTTAGTGAGGCAACCATAGGGATGGGGTAATCGATTTAAAACCATTTGTCCACTCATATCCATCAATTAAATGAACCATTCAAACTCATTCATTTAATTAAATGAGTTATAAACGGGTGAGTATTGTTTCTATTAAAAACAAATGTGTCATAAATGAGTAGGCTATTACCCGCCTATTTGCCATTTAGATGAGTATTCTTTCAAAAACACCATCAAAGTTTCAACAACTACAACAAATATTTTTAAAATTTGAATTATAAAAAGAACTTAAAGGTAAACTAATGATCAGCACTCATAAAATTAGAAAATTATCAACATCCCTTAAATTTTTGAGATTTGCAAAAAACAACATTAAAGTTTAAATATTATAAAAAATACCTCAAGAGTTAAAAATACAAAAAAATTCTCAAAACTTTCTAATCTTACAAATGACATGAAATTTTTAGTAAGCCCATATAAATTTAAAATTCACAAATAACACCCGCAAAGTTTTAGAAGGTGAGAAAAACACTCTCAAGGATTTAGAATTATAAAAAAAACTCTGAAAATTCAAATAGCTAAGGTACATGGATATCCAAAAATTACCAGCAGCCCACTAAAAATTTATAATTTGTAAAAAACACCATCACAGTTTAAAAACATGTAAAAACGCCCTCAAATATTCAAAATTATAAAACAATCTTAAGTTTTCTAAATTTGCAAATGACACATTAAATCTAAAAAATTTCATCAGCCCCCTATAAATTTAAAATTTATAAATAACACCCTCTTAGTTTTTAAAATTAAAAAAAACATCATCAAAGATTTAGAATTACAAAAACCACCCTGAAATTTCAAAACCTACAGATGACACATAAAATTCAAAAATTACCAGCAATATCCTAAAATTTATAATTTGTAAAAAACACCTTCAAAGTTTAAAATTATATAAAAAAATATCCTCAGAAGTTTAAAATTTATGATATTAAATAAGAGAAGGGGAATGAGTTTCAAAATCAGTGGATATAAGGAATCTATTAAAACGAGATAAGGAAGGATTATCTCTCACGTTGGACTAGGTAAATTGGCCTCCACTGAGAGGATATCCATTAGGAAAAGTGAGTCAACTAAACATTTGAAGGAGTATGTATCTTTCATTGAGCCTGTTTTACCTCTTCTTCTAATATTAGGAGTTACATTAAAGTCCCCAAAGACTACCCATGGCCACGAAAAGATTTGCCTGATTCTCTCAATATCTCCCACCAGCAGATTCTTCTTCTTCTAGGTCATGAGGGGCATAGATAGATGTGTCTACAAATTTCTAATCGGATGGGTAGCGATTAAGAAAGGTAGAGACAGAGAAGATACCCACGAAAGAGTCAGTACATTGGAAGAGGATGTTGTTCCATCCTAAAAGCACATCACCTCTAGTGTCAATAGCATCTAAGCAAAGCCATTCATTCAATTTATTACCACCCAAAGCATTAAGAGTTTAATTTCTAGGAGTAGTGAGTTTGGACTCTTATAGACCCACTACATCCACCCATGAGAAGCTAACACAATCTCTTAACTGATCAAGATTCTATTTTCATAGAGACAGAGAGGAGGAAAACACCTAAAAGGACCATGGCAGGGAGTGGGCTAAGTTGCCACCTCTCCCCTTTCGAATTCAAGGTTCTTCAACTTGGGAATACCTTCATTAGGTATGGGTTCCTTAATACCACAATTTGTAATAATATTTATCAACATATCTGGATTTAAGGAATTAATAGGGCGAGTGGAGGTAGAGGAAGATGATGACTGAACCCTTCTTGGTCGCCGTGGCATAGCCTCTGCATTAAATCAGTTTGTATTTGTTTTCAGCAAAACAAATTTATCAGAAAGTTGATATATTCGGCAATAACAATTAGAGCAAAAACCCTTGTCCCAAATCGACTTCAAGAAATTGATGTCCCTAGCTAGAACTATACAGTCGAAAGTTTAGGATAACAATACAGGCAACTAGAGTTCAGAATCGCCACAAAAAAAAAAAAAAAAAAAAGACAAATTTTCTAGAAAACCCGCAAACAAGAAAAGTACACAAATGCTAACTCAAAATAGTGCTTAATTAATCCATCAACTATAAGGTCCCATCGGAATGTAGCTTGGACAAAGGGAGAAAGGGAAGACGCCACGGACACGTTCATGATTTTCATTTTTAATAACGTGAACTTGAGCCAATCTACCGGTATTAAAATCATACGCATAGATAAATTTTCTCATGCCAATCAACATTCCCTCTCAGTCCGCGAGAAACTCTGGCGCGTATACGTCCTGACCACACAGGACCTCATCCTCCGGAAGTTGTAGTTGTTTCTTCGAAAAGAGGCAGCATCGTTGATATATCATCATCCATTTTTCGCATTCCTTCTCGGTCTTGAGCTCCCAGACGAAGAAGAAGAGATGCATCCACTTCTCTGTATAACAAAGGCGCCCGTTGCACTTTCCCAGAGTGCCTCGCCGTCCGACATATGAACTGGGATCCGGCAACTCATTCCCCTGAGAATCAAACCTTGGCAACTCAATCCTCCGAAAGCTCTCTCCTTGAAAATCAAACCTCAACACGAAAGAACTAAAGTGTTCAACGTGCATGAACACTGCTGTTTCCATGAAAACAAACTTTTTGACAGGAAAGTGATCATGATCGATGTGGTTGTCATCGATGCGAGTCTCGAACTCTCGCCAGATGTTGGTTCGAGAAGAGAAGAGTTTGAGGGTGGTTACTGGTGAGGTCCGCTTCTTGACTGTCCGAGCGACCACAAATTGGGGTGGGGAGCTGTGCGGATCAAAACCAATCCCAGCGTAGGAGACCTCGAACCGAGATGATGCTCGAGGCAGTCTGATCGACTGCTTGGTCACCGGGTTGTACACCAACAATTGCCTGCCTTGCCTGCAGTAGAAAACCCTTGCATGAGATTAGAAGGAACTTAAAACGAGTTTTAAATCCAAAGGATGAATTTCACAAAATAACCATAAACTATTAAGAATTTGGATATATATATATATATATATATATATATATGTGTGTGTGTGGGGGGGGGTCAACTTAAGTGGATAGGGAATAGTGTGTCCACCTAAGTTTTTAACCACTCATATTGCCTAGGGATCATTGTGTTATATAAAAATGTGTTTTATATTAATAAATGTGTGGCTACGAACTTTGGTGGACATCAACTTAAGTTGATAGGAATCTTGCTCATATATATATACTAGTTTTTATGCACGTGCAATGCACGTGGTCAAATATTATAATTGTTGATTTTTAGCTTATGTATTTACTATAACATAGTTGCAAAAAGTTTATTATTATCATAATATATTAAAAAGTTTTAGATATTTTAATATATAAAATCTTGTTAGTTTCAACATTTTACCTTCCACATAATTAGTGAGGTTTAAAGTCTTAAAATATGAATGATCTAAGAGCAATTTAATGATTTCGAATTTTAATTTTAAAATATTAATGATGTAAGCATCAATATCTAAAAAACTATTATTATTAAAAATATATATCTTGAATTCATCAACGTAAAATGATAGGTTTATCTGGTCATAAAGGAATTTGTTTAATTATAAAGAAATCACTTGCGTCTATTGTCTACTTCCACTTTCTATTATCTGGTGACCGAGTATTATAGATATTCAAAAACTTTTTTATAGAATTTTCAAAGTTAGAATATGCAAATTCAATCAAGAAAGAAAATATAAATTATATGATCAATTCCAAAATATGATATTATAACCTTCCTACATCTTCTCAACTAATTAATTAATTTGTCAAAAAGATTACTCTCTAATTTTAGAAAACTATAAAATATAATTTAAGAATGATTTAAACATATTTTGTACACATGGATTGTATTTTAACAAAATAATATAGATCTATCCAATATTAAATAATATCCAAAAATTTAAGCTAAAGAGTTAAAAGAATCTAATAACACTCATATCCAAACTGTATGCTTCATAAATGTGAGACATATAAAATAAATAACTTAATTTATTTTGTTAAATAATTTATTATAAATCATAAAAGATAAGGAGAACCATAAGGATCACATAGTCATCCCAAATAAAGATTAAATATCTCTCTGTGAATTTTGTAGCAAAAAAATTTCAGATATACTGATAGACTTGCTATAAAATCCACTCTTATAAGATTGATGTCACATGTATCTTAAATTATGCTTTGTTTAAGGGTTATTTTTAGAAAACTTCCCCTCAACTATGGGGAAATGTTAAATCCCCCCCCTCTCAACTACTTGAAATGAGTAAATGTTTGTTTATCAAATTTGGGGTGTTATAGTTGATCTATCTCAACTTTAAAATTTTGATTTAACCTTATAAACTTTTCTCAATTAACCCCTCAAAACTAATAACATTGAGCGGATTTCATTATGTGATAAGTACTTGAGTTGAAAAGACCAAAATATCCCTCAACCATAAAAGAATTAGCTTGGTTTTTTTCTAGATGAAAGAAAAAGTGAAGATTTAGAGGTAAAAAGAATTATAAATTAGTTGTAATCCTTTTATTATCGGTTGAGAGTTTCTTTTAACTAAAATGGATTTCTTTAATAGGGCATTTTGACAAAATCACTTATTAAAGTCTTTTACATTAAGGGGATTTGTTAAGAGATGTGTAAAAGACCATGAGAGTTTTTATAAGGCACGCTAAGTCGAAGAGTGTTTTCTAAAATCGCACCAAAGTTGAGAATGTTTATCTACAACACCTCTATAGTTAGGAGGCTCTGTCAAATTAAATTAGTTAAGTGATTTTTTGAGATATTCCCCATACTTGAGAGAGTTTTCAAAGAATTAACTATTCTTTTAAATTTATCTCAAATATTTTATAATTCTATATTATTACCTAAATTATAAGCAATTTCAAAAATTTAAGGAAATAATGTAGAATTGTTAGAGATTTAAAATCAATGAAATGATACCTAAATTACCTTTAAATATTGCTCTTATAGGCAATATATGAAACATTGGCCGATATATCGCTCTATTGACTGATTTAAAATGTTAAATACTTTATCTTAATAATATTTATGGTTTTATATTATTTTCTTTTATTTGGATATTTTTTCCCATATATCGATCATTATCGAAAATATTGGCTGGTATAACAAAATCGAGTCATTTTTAATTTGATTGTAAGCTTGGTATTATGTTGTGTTTGGAAACCAAAACTAAAGCACAAGTCACAAAAGTCACAATTCATATCCCAATCTCTCTACTTTCAGCTCTCCCAATCTCAAGCACATATATTAACGCAAATTCTTATATTGAATATTCATCAATATCTGAGATTATAGATTAAAATGTTGTATTATGTATGAGCATTATCTCATATGACACCCAGATATTTTTTACATAACCCCGATTATTGCAACCCAATATCATGGATTTTATTTGTCCAGCATTTATATGATGCCCAACACTTTATAGTAGTCCTCTGAAAGCCTCTTCTAAAGTTTTCTAAGCAAAGTATATAAATTCAGAAATAATTCAAAATCTTAAGATTATTCAAAATATGATGCTTTAATTTTCCCATATTTCCTCTAGTATATAAATATAAGCTAACCCTTTGGCCTCATATTATATGATGAATATTATTTATCAAAGGGATCACATACTATTGCTTGTGGTTAACAAAGGCTTTAAATCTTTATTGGCTTAATTAAATTACATACCTTACAGTTTATAAAAGTTTCACTTACATACCTCCATTTGTATCTTGTTGCACTTAAATATCCTAATGTTTTTAAAATTGCATGTCTGTACCTTTTATATGCAAGAATACTATTTGTAATTTTCCTATATGAATATAATGATATAAGTTTAGGATAATTCTATATTTTCTATTCTTTCCATTAATAATTTATTAACATGTAATTGTCTATTAATATATTATTAGACATTACTAATAATTAATATGAGAGTTTCACAATCACATTAGAAGTTTTAGGGACCAAGTTAGACAAACTTGAAGTGGCATATAATATAATTAATTAACAATAATGATTAATTTAGTTTAGTTAGGCTTAAAATATAATATTTAAAAAATAGGGATAATATAGTCCATAGAAAGTTTTTTCTACAACTTCCTCTTTTAAAGGGAGTATGATTCTAAGTAAAGTATATAATTTCATTTATAATTCAAAATCTTGAAACTTATTCAAAATATGATGCTTAAAATTTTCCACATCTTTTGTACTATATAAATATAAGCTAAACCTCTGGCCTCATATTATACGATGTATATTATTTATCAAAAGAATCACATACTATTATTTGTGTTTAACAAAGGCTTCAAATCTTTATAGTCTTAATTAAACATAAATAGCTTACAACTTACGAAAGTTACATGCATATACCTCCACTTATATCTTAGTGCACTTAGATCTTCTAATATTTTCTAAAATTGGATGTTTGTACTTATGTACGTAAGAATACTCTTTATAATTTTCCTATGTGAGTGCCACGATATAATTTTAGGACAATTCTATATTTTGTACTCATTCTAAAATAATTTATTAACTTGCAATTGTCAATCAATATAGTATTATGCATTATTAATAATTAATATGAGAGTTTTACAATAACATTAGAAGTTTTAGAGCCAAGTTAGACAAAATTGAAGTGGCATGTAATATGATTAATTAATAATGATAATTAATTTAGTTAATTTATGATTAGAATATAATAACAAAAAAGAATAGGGGCAATATAGTCCATAAAAAGTTTTTTCACAACTCCCTCTTTTAAAGGGAGTATGATATATATATATATATATATATATATATATATATATATA